>JAFBMS010000056.1:142500-220000 GCA_019788955.1 Albula glossodonta | reverse complement strand
ATACTCCAGAGACAACAGAGACCGAGAGCAAAATGAAACTTTGCTTAACATACTTCTAAAAGTTGAACATGGCAGAGTTTCAGTCAAAGTGCGCTGGACTATATCAGCCAGCAGACAGAAATGAGCAGCTGTTGGCATCACAATGCACAGTCAGAGAGAAGTTACTGTACAGCACAAACATCTGAAACAAAAACTGCTCGAGTGCAGTGGGAGATTCACATCTGAATACCAAAGAAAGAGAGAGAATCTGCACAGTCATCAAACAGATCGGCAAAACCTGAAACAACCCGGCTCCGGGCTGAACACAGAATACGGGCTGAACACAAACTGGCTTAATTACGCAGGACTGAGGTCTTGAGTTTCTTGTCTGACTCCAGTTCTTCACACTGATGGATATGAGTTCATTAAGTGGAACAACAGACAGAAATAGAGAACTCCCATGCCTTACATTTTCTGAACAACTTCACTCTTCACAAACGGTAAATTCAGTGCTAATAATCATGTCCAGTAAGCGTATTAAAATACAGTCATCACAGAGCTGCAGAGAGGCAAGATTTACGCATATTCTGCTGTGGCATCAGTGTGTCCTGTGTAGCTGTGCACAGCTCCTATCTCTGCACAGTTTCAGGTAGTGTCTGCCTCACAGCTGAGCTAACAACTAACATTTACGAATACACAAGCCATGAGTATGCTGACATCATTATAATCCTAAATATCAGCTTGGGTGACCGATGCCCGTACCTGACTCAGATAATCAGGTGAGTCAACCTAATAAATCTGGAATTTCAATGGAGAGGGATAAAGGAAGAAAAGAACAGAACAGAATAACAGCTAGCTACACCTAGTGGATCCGCCGCGCATGATAAGAGCAGTTGCTAAATACCTTGATTTACGTAGCCAATGCAATGCACTGTATTGAACTTCAGGTTCCTACCGTTTTGTATCTGTGCAACATTACCATCTAGTGGAGAAGTCTAGCCATTACAAAAGCTTTACATTACAAGTACACTCTACCTGTTGAAGGGTAAACGTATAGATTTATGTAATGAGCTTATAACATTTATAACTATATTTTGTTAACGCAAATACCGATCTGAAACATTTAATGCGCTATTCTATAACTGAGGTCCCTCGGAACTCAGTCTTAAACTGCGTGACCTGCAAAACTCCCTGCGTCCCCTTTAAATAGCTGGTGCGTAGCGTAATAGTTACGCATTGAACGCATAGAGACGCCCACCACATAACAACTTAAGAGCTGACTCTGGATCAGCTAGTTCCTGTTAATTCATACACTGAGTATGAAGTGAAGCTTTGGATAATCTGATCGTAGGTCAGCCTTAAGGAAAGAAAGACGGAAGACATAATTTCACTCAGTGGCTACTGGTCAGCGAATGTGGTGTTACAAGTAATGTACCGAATAGTTTCTTGTCGTGGAAAACACGTAGTTTTACCTTCGAAAATATTTACGCTTGACAAGCGGACAAAAATGGACATGGAAAAAAACAAAACTATGTCGATTCATTCGGATAACATTGAAGAAATTCATGACATTCCAATGGATGTTATCATTCGACCAATTCCTCCCGTATTAGATGATGAAAAAGTACAGAGTCTAATGAATACTATAAAGGTAAAAGTACACAATTTAACAAAAGAGAACCACTTAACTTGTAAGCTACAGGGAACAGGGGTATAGCATCGGGGACATGCAGTTATCGTGTTGGCGTTTTATTATGGCTAGTTGACTAGCTGATTATTGTACTGTACTTGTTGAGCCTCAAGTTGATCGTGGAACGTCCTGGTCCTGTCTTGATTGCATTTAGTTAATCAGTCTCTCAGTTTATCTTATCAAGTAATGTTTTAATTATTGCTATTCAAGTACACGTTGAAGGCTTGGCTAGAATATTTTTTGTCACGGTAAGGTAGCCTTTCTACGTGAACAATTACTGTTTTATTACTGTTAAAAATCAACTCGGCGACTGAACTGCCGTTTCGTTTACAGGATCCCGCAGAGGAGAGGAGGGTTCCTCCCATTGACGTGCTGTGGATCACAGGGAAGCAGGGGGGTAATTATTACTACTCTTTCGGCGGATGCCACCGGTTTGCTGCCTACCAGAAGCTCAAAATGGACACGATCCCTGCAAAAATCATCAAGTCAACCGTTTCGGACCTGCGCACGTACCTGGGCGCCTCGACCCCCGATCTACAGTAAATGTTTGAGCGATTGGGGAATTGCGACAGGAGAAGGGAACGTGACACAATCACCTGAAAGAACTTGAATCTAAGTAGCTAGGACAACAGAAAAAAAACCTGGTAGATTGCGGAACGCAGCTGCACCCCTGAACTCCTCAGCGATTGAGTAGAATGTGACTCAAACTTAGTGAGCTGTTGTGTTGTTTTTAGATACAAATGGATATTATTCTGTGGTAAAACATTAGAATAAAACCCTTACCTCTGTTTTAGCTAATGAACTAGCAGTCATCGACATCAGCTGGTACTGTGTTCCGTTTTCATGGAGGCCGTTTTAGACCTTTTTTTAATCAAACTCCATTAACTTGCATTTATTTTGAAACCAGGCCCTAGAAGTCCAATTGCTGTTAGATATATGAACGCCATCAACGCGGCACAGAGGGAAGTATGTTAGACATAGTTTGCCTTTTAACAATACTTGACAACAGAAGTATTTCTCCCAATTCTCCTGCGTAATCGTACTTGTATCTTGGCAGAATGTAAAAATGTAGCCGGTGACATTTTATTGGTGCACAAATAACTAACAAGTTAAGAATTTCCTCTCTCCAGAAATACTACAAACTGGATCCTCTTTCGTCTTTAAAACGCGTTCAAATTCTCAGTGAGCTACTATCTATGGCTTGGATTAAGTTAATTTATCAGTGCCCGCGTTGATGTTGTAATATCATTTAAAGAAGTTGAAATGAGCGCCATGTGGACAGGTGAAGTGCACTTTGGGGGCCTGCAGTACACGTACTGACCAGCAGGTGGAAGTGTTACTCTGGGCATGATATCCCACAAGTCATGAAACCATAAATAAAATTCTGGAGAATCATTGAATCTCGATATATTGTCTCCTAACAGTGCTGTAACTTTCCTGAAGTAGAATGAGGTTTTGTTCAATTATGATGCAACTTGTTAACCTGACAGATCTAACAGGGTGAATTGTTACAATTCCACAATTCCATAATTTAATTGACCCTGAAATTGTGTATTCTCTTTTTCAATTATAATCTCAGCTCTCAGGTGTAATAGAATTGTATTTTAAACCATTCAATTCCATCACACCCAAAGGCATTAGACGACCCTTAGAAAAAAAAAAAACATATTAAAAAAACCAGCACTGAACCCTGTTAATGAAAAACAAATCTCTTAAATTTTGCTTTGTGCTTTGCATTTTTTGTGATGTGTGCCAAGTTTAAGTATAGCTATTACATGTGTGTATGGACTATTAAATACTTATTTTAAACTGTGTATGCAAGTTTCTCTGGCCTGTGTTTTCAATTTGAATTTGAATTGTGGTCTGTTTTGCCTGGGCCCATGGTATCTTTTGTTGAGAAAAAAGCTGTACTGTAGTTTAGACCTAGAGATGAAAAGTGGGTGATAATTGTGTAAAGAAATATAACAGAGCTCCAATGCGCACCTTTATTGTGTGAAATGGACTGTGTTTCAGTCCCATGGGACCTTTATGAGAAGAAGAGCCCAACGGACTGGGAAATAGTTTACATCAAATGAAACAGGTGTACACTGGAGCTCATGCTTTGGTGTTTTTTATTCATCATGGATCCCTCTGTTCACCAGCTAGTTATGCTGTGTGTATAACCCTCTGATTAATCAGAATGCAGACATAAACTGTTTGTTTGTGGAGATACTGTTTGGTAGCCCATGGCAACAGGGCTTCACAGAAGAACGCGCGTGCGGCTCAGAGCAAGGCTAACGGAGCATGGGCCCCTCACTGCGCTCTGCGGGGCCCAGAGACAGGAAGTGTGCGGGGTCAGAGGTCATGAGAACAGGGTCCCTCCACGCTCCGCTCCGGGCCAGGCCCAGTCCTGCTCCCCGGAGAGGCAGCAGGGGAAAGAGCATATTCGCTCCACGCTGGGCGGGCTATTTTAAGACCCCAGTGCAGTCACACCAAGCCCCCCCCCCCCACCCCTCAATAACCACCGTCTGAACTGAGGATGCAGCCTGTTAACCCTCTAACCTCCACTCAAGTGCACCTGCCGCTCACGCCACAGGATGGGGGACACCCCGAATTACTCTGGGGACCTGGGGGGACACGAGGGCCATGGGGGGAGGGGGGTAGTGGAAGACCTGGGGACCTGGAGGAGGAAGAAATCACTTGGCTTATGAGCTGCTAACCCCCCCCACCTCCACTGGCTTTTAACCTGTGCAGCTGTCAGCCCACATTAATAAAATCATTAATGACCTTAGACATACACCACTTTTACTAATGCAAAGCACAAGGCACTTTACGCATTAGTGAAATAAACAAAATAAAACAGGAAAAAGAGTTAAAAAAACAGTCACGCAATTAAGAAATAAAATAATAATGATAAAAACTGTTAAAGAAAATGAAAGGAATTGAAGGGAGTTTTTAAGATCAACACGATACACATTGAAAGATTTTGGTAATTTTATATCATGTCTACTGTGGCATCGATGGGCCAATACTCCGGAACAACAGTTTAGGTAGCATGGAATTATGGTTGTGGTTATGACTGTTCTTGTTGTTAGAAACGGTTTTCTTTTTGCTGTTTCTTAAACGGGTCGTTCACAGGGTTTAGTCTTTCTATCCCTTCTGGCACTTTGGACTTTTTCCCTCCTCTAGAACTATAGAAGTCTCATTCCTGACTTAATGCACTTTGAGGTGTAAGTCACTCTGGATAAGAGGGCCTCCAAAATGCCTCTAATTTAACGTAATAAGAGTCAGCGACACTCTTAATCACACGTGTGAACCGAGGTCAATCCTGCTGCATGTTATGTAAGGTGCCTATCCCTTTGCTAATCGATGGATGCTCTTTCTGCATCTGTGCTTCTGATGGTCTGGCACAGGGAACAGAGTGTGCTGCAGCAACTGGGCTGGGGCGTGGTGTATGTCGCGCTGCCTCAAACGGCCCTCCCCCGGGGAGAGGGGGGGGGCTGCAATGGGCTGGCGTGTTCCCTGATTGCTGTACAGTAGGTCACGCAGGGTCACAAACAAAGGGAACCCGCGCCGTCCCTCTGCTCTTTCATCAGGCCTGTGACCTCGGCAGGTTATTGAGTGTGATTGCTCCTGTGCAGATTGCTGCAGTGAGATAAGGGGGCCCCTAACAGCGAGGGCCACGGACACTCTAGGGGCCGGTCCCTGAGGTGCCCCGCAGGAAGCAGCGGAGGGGACCGGAGCTGGGCCCCGTAGGACTGTAAATTTGCTGCGAAGAATCGTGGCGTGTGAGGAGACTTCCTGTTGCTCGGCCGCTGTCTAGAAGCGAGCATATCCTCTGAGGCTGTTTGACACGCGAGACCGCCGTGACGCCACGCCGCCATGCGGACCGAAACGCAGCGGCCTGCACCAGCCTGCACCTGCCGCAGCCGCTCCAATCAGCGGAGTGTGTTTGACGTGTGCGGTTTACATTTGTGCAGTATGTGTGCTCAGTGAGTAATGTTCAGTAATGAGTAAAATGGCTATTTAATGTGTATTGTTTATTTCTGTGTATTTGTATATTTAATGTGCATGTATTATTTCTGTGTATTTAATGTGTATTGCTTCTTTCTTTGTAATTTGTATCTATGCTGTATATTGTCTATTTCGGTGTGTTGTGAGTGTGCGATGTGCATTGCCTAATTTGTGCAGTATAGTTATGTGCTGTATATCGTCCGTTTATGTGTAATTTGTATCTCTGCTGTATATTGTCTATATCAGTGTGTTGTGAGTGTGTGATGTGCATTGCCTAATTTGTGCAGTATAGTTATGTGCTGTGTATTGTCCGTTTATGTGTCATTTGTGTATTGCAAATGATACTGTGCAATATGGATATGACCTGACACAAATACTGACGACAGTTATGCTGTTATTTTGGTAATTGTGTTGTGGGGGTGTCTTTGTGTGTGTGTGAGGGAGAGAGTGTGTGAAAGTAGCGGAGTGTGGTTGAGGAGTTGTGTTGTTGTTGTGTGTGCATGGGGTGTGCCAGAATACACAGGAGGTATGTAAATAATGAGTGTAAATGCCTCTAACGCTGCAAAAGGCATGAGCTGTGTGTGTGTGTGTGTGTGTGTGTGTGTGTGTGTGTGTGTGTGTGTGTGTGTGTGTGTGTGTGTGTGTGTGTGTGTGTGTGTGTGTGTGTGTGTGTGTGTGTGTGTGTGTGTGTGTTGTGTGTGTGTGTGTGTGTGTGTGTGTGTGTGTGTGTGTGTGTGTGTGTGTGTGTGTGTGTGTGTGTGTGTGTGTGTGTGTGTGTGTGTGTGTGTGTGTGTGTGTGTGTGTGTGTGTGTGTGTGTGTGTGTCTGTGTTTTTTAATTGTTTTGTTAAAACGCTTGTAGTGTATATTGTCTTATGGCCAGGACATCCTTGCAAAAGAGATATTCATCTCAATGGGTGTTTCCTGGTTAAATAAAGGATAAGAAATGACGAATACACATTTTAAAAAATTACAGAGAAGACATGTTTCTGCCTGCACCTTGAAGCGTCTGTTCACCATGAGTTTAGGGGTGGGGTTGGAGAGAACTGACGCACTGCAGCGATCTTCCCCATCACCGCCGCCAAACTCAGGAGGGACCTGGCGTACTGTAACAAACTCAGAAGGGACCCATATTTACTTAATTTATTTTATAGCACCTAGCAAGATTGTTTTTTTTTTAAAAAAAAAAACCTTTTATCAATAATTTGCAATAATTAAAACACAATGAAAATCAGATATATTATGATTATACATTGATAATAAAAGCAAATACAATGAAAAATAGTAAAAAGGGATTAAGCAAATAAAACTAAAGGCAATTGGAAGCTCTTGTGTGGAGGATGATCCTGACCCAGCTGTCGTAAGGTCCGAAGGCAGAATGTTCCAGAACGGCAGCTCCTCTGGTGCTTTTACCGCCTGCTAACGCCATCAACCCTCAGAGATCCTCAGAGCTCGTATTTTTCTGGCCTTAGTGAGGTCTTACAGCCTGCCGCTGCTGATTTTACTTTCAGACTTTTGTATTACAGTTTGAGGTCACTAGGCCACGTTAAGACCCCTTTCTTAAGCCATTTTCACTTTAAAAATTCATGTGAAGTTCACCTATATTTTCTTGTCCTTTCCACAATAGCTAGTAAATGTAATGATCTACACCTGGAAAAATGTCTGTTTTTAACTTCAACATCAAAAAAAATATATTTTTTCTCTATAAGCTATTTCTACATTACAATCACAGCAGTTTCAAGTTTACCTGAAATTTTAAAAGGGATTGTCATTTTTATTCTTGTCCAGATGGCGCTCTCTATTAACAGTTTAGTACAACAGAAAAAAGGAAACCCGTGAAACAGGCAGCAGAGGTGTGGAGCTCTCACCTGACATCAGTGGTGTTACTGTCAGGCGCACCTGTGCCTCACATACAGGTGTGGGGAGATGAAAACGGGACTGCCGCCTGTGCGTTCACTTCAGCCATGTGGAACGCGTGCCATCTGATTGACAGGATCTTAAACAAACTCAAAAATTACAGATTAAACAATAAGAGCTCTTCCCTCACCTTCAACAGTGCTGTGTTCTTTAAATATGAGCTACACTTCAGTATACTGATAGTGTATCATTATGCTGTGAATATATCCTGCTGTAATCATTACATAACCTATATATTTGCTTACCTTGAAAATATTGATGCTGTGTTGTTAAATGTACAATTTATCATATGGATCCATCTGTTCATTTCTTGGTTCTCTTCAGTCATGTACCAGATTGTTGTCTTATCTACAACAAAATAGTTTTATTATTACATTTCTGTGTTTAGGTGATAGACTAATCAGTTTACTTGACTATTGGCTAACTTGGCAATATCAGTGCCTTTGTGCATGTGTTTATGTGTGTGTGTGTGTGTGTGCGTGCGCACGTGCGTTTGTGTTAAGGAGCAGCCATCCGTGTTATTTTTACCTGGAGTCAGCGTCATTGTGAGGTGACAGCAGCTGACACATGTAACTGACACAGACTGCACGGGTCAAGTGCAGCATTGTGTTTGCTTATTGGGTTTGTGGGTTCTGTCCTGCGTTCAGCGTGGAGATGGGCGCCCTGCCAGGGCGTGGCCCAGCCAGCCCACCCCTCCCCCCTCTCCCTCAGCAGGATGGTCTATGGTCCCATCCTGCCAGGACTGTAAATAGTAAGATAGTTATTTATTATTATTTGAAAAAAGGCCTTCCCTACGCTCCACTCTGTCTCTACACAGGAGGTCTTCACAGCACGCCTGTTTTTTTTTTTACAGCTCTGCCGGGTCCTGCTGAAATAAAAGTATGAAAAGTGACCTCCGGTGAAGCCGCCTGGCCAACGGTTCCACTCAGGGAGTGATTACCCCCCCCCAACCCCAGGGGGCGGCGCTCGCTCGACAGGCTGTCAGGGGCGAGGACCCACCATGTTAATCTAGCGTGGCCCCCCGGTTTCACAGGCCGGAATTCCAGCAGACTGTCGGCCGATGCAGGCGTGTAATGTGTACCAGAGCGTCCATCGCGCTTCGCCACTGTCTTGAGCCCTGCCCCCTCTGTGCTACAGTGGCCCCGCCTCCAGCCCACGCTGGGGCTCAGCTCTGACGCTACGCCGAGCCGCACAGCCTCCACACGGCTCCATCAAGACTAATAAATCACTCCTCCTGCCGTCCCCAGACCTCAGGCTTCAGACAGACTGAACATTCATCTGCGGTTCTGTTTATGGTACTTACAGTTATTTTCTTATTATGCATAATTATAAATGTATTTTTTGTACCCAGGAATTGTACTTTATTTTGATTTAGCCCTCAAAAGTACTTGTGATTACATATACATACACACACACACACACAAACACACACACCAGCACACTCACTGCACCTGGAAGTGCTGTTAGCCATGTCTGGCTCTATCGTTCATATTAATCAGGTTAATGTTCTCCTGGATCGTAATTTGCTCTGGATAAAGGCGCATGCTAAATTACTGCAATGGAATGTGAAGTAAATGCTAATGTTAATGCTAATCTACTTAATGACTGTCATATAACATAAAGTAAATGCTAACAACAATCTACTAAATGACTGAAATGTAATTGACAGAAGAAATCTGGTCCTGTGTCTTCTTAAGTTAACCTGTGGAACCTTTGCTATTTTCAACAGTGAATGAAATCTCAGCTGCCTCCAGCAAGGCAGTGCATCCCTGAAACCTGGGTAACACTTCAGTCCAGATCTGTACACTGACTGACAACAGCACAAATGTGAGGTGACATCACATGTTCACCAGGCTCAATCCTGATTGGCCACTTCAACCATACCATGGATTTGTAAGAGGCAAGTGAGCACCACATCAAAATCACAAAAACATTTTCAGGATCCAGGAAGAAGCTGACAACATTTTTCAGACATTTTCAATATAATTAATGAAATCAATGCTAAACAAACAAAATGATTGATAATGTTTTGTATTGTCATGCAGTATACTTACATTTTTGGATGAAAGTTTAACGTTTAAAAACATGAGCTTGATCTGCAGGATGTTTGTTGGCCCGGCTCTTAATTTTGTTTTTTTACGCTGAGACCGTGGGACAGGTGGGCAGCGTGTGAACGGGCACTCTGTGAACCTTCACACGGATCGCACTCTGACCCCATCAGACAGGGTTCACCGTGAACGCAGCCGAGCCGAGACTTTCTCTCGCTTCAGAATATCTGTGGTGTAGTCAGGTTTTAGGCCAACGTATTTGCAACCCCCGACACTACAGCCATGTTCTCTCAGGCCGTCCCTAGCAGGTGTAATGGTGCGTAGGTGTTTCGCTCGCGGACACGGCTAACCGCTAATGTTTCCTCCGGAAGGACATAACAACTCTGCTAGGGGAACTCCGTGAGACAGCACACTTTTGCACTGTCCCATGTCCACTTTTGGAGAGTTTCCCACCCTGGGACATAAACACAACTGACCTTAAAGACCTCTTCACACTTAGAAAAAAATAATACAACTTAAATAATAAGAACAAATATACATACATGGTTTGAGTAAAGCTTGCTTAAAATAAGTGAAATAATCTGCAAACTGTAACAAATATTTGTGATACTGAGTTAAAGCAATATAATATTTAAACACAATGAAAATAATACAATAATCAAATAAAATAGTGAGATACATCTGTGTGGTGCACCTCTGCAGACACTATTAAAAGAAATGCTTATTCGACTAGACGAATGTGATTAATTAAAGTAATGAAATGATTACAATTAATCAGTTGTCCAAAGAAGAGAGAGAGTTAGGGTCACACACACCCCCTTTTAGAGGCGTTTAACGGTCAGCTGTGCTGTAAATCACAGTCTTACGGGGGAGGAGGAGGGTGGGAAGGGGGCGGGCCCCGTGAGGTAGGGGGCTGTCAATCACCGGTCGTAATTCTGACACCCCCACCTGTCTGTGTCAGTCCAGCTCTCTAACAGACCCCATTCCTCCCCCCCCCAAAAAAAAATACCTGCAAAATCTGTAAAGAGTTTTCTCTGTGGAACAATCTGCATTACACTCAAAAGAAAACTATTTTCTGGATGACTTAAACAATATTTACCCAGAATTCCAAGGGATTGTTGTGGTTTTTTTTTGGAAAGCGTGAAAATTTCAGTGCATAAGTGAGAGATAAACTGTGAAAGCCTGTATAGCTGTTTTAGTTCACACGGGGTATTATAATAAGCTGAATAATAGCCAGCACAGTGCCTGCTTTTCACATAATTACGGCTCTCTGCCGGTCTCATTGCTGAAGGTGTCCTCTGGAGTACGTCATTGATCTCCGTAAGAGCCGAGCGGCTCGCGCCTCTCACCCTGTCTGACTTCATCCCGCCACCCGCTTTCTTCTCCGTCACGCATCGCGCCCACAATAAATATATAATCTTTTTACAAGCCCCAATAAAACATTCCCTGGAAGTGGGGAAGAGGCCCGAGCTGCTCTGTTTGAGCCCGCCAGCGCTCACGCCCGTTATCTCCCTCTCCACCTCCTGCCTCCTGCGCTGAGCTACACCTCCACACCGGTCATGCTGGGATTTAATATCGCTGCCTGCGCATGCACCGCACACCCACCTCAGTCTTCGGGCGGTCAGCCTGGTCGCTCAGGCCATAGCGGTCCTCCGGTCATGGACCGATGTCATCAACGCTGGCGCTCAAACGGGCCAGACGCCTTAGGCGTTTGTAGAATGCGCGTGTCTTTTGGGGGGGGTGAGTGTATAATTTGTTTTCTCAGACAGGTTGGGCCTGTAATCTGTTCAGTGGGGGGGTAAGGTATTTATGATTACGGACGGGCCGAGGGTCAGCGCGCCCGTACGGGCCCCGGGGCCCGGCGCAGTTAAAGCGTAGTGGCTGGGTTTATATGTGGGCATGGGGGTCAGCTTTGTTGGTGCAGCTGAAGCTCAGCGCGGAGGTTTGATGTGTCCGCTCCATGTTTGTGAGTCGTGCCCTCTGGTGTCACTGCCGTTTAAAGTCCTGGTATCTGGAAGCCATTTGCCCCCTCCGGGGTGTTTTTCCAAGCCCTGAGTCCAGGGAGGGAGCGAGGACCGGGATCCCCCCCAAACCCAACCCCCCCCCGGACATCTGCTCAGCGTTTATTTATCCAACACTTAACTTTCTCCCGGCGCACAAACACCCCCACCGACATGCGGCTGGCCCGTTTGGCTACTGCAGGACAGTTTACACTAGATTCTCTATTTTACAAGGACATTTTCCATCACCAGATTCTCCAATACCCAAAATAAAAACAGATTCAGAAAATAAAAATCATTCTGTGTGTGAGATTTAACAACTGAAACAAAAACTAATCAGGGACAATAGTGTCGCCTAAATTTTATTTATTTGTGTATAAGCTTGATTCCTTGTTTATAAAGAAATATATTTAATAATATTTTATCTTGCAATTTTTAACTGTACTGTTAATTTCTCTGGATATTTATTTGCCTTTAAGATTTCTTTCTTACCGTGGGAACCTAACAAATAAATTCACAGTTTCTTAAGAACCCATCTCAGATTACAAAAGAAAACAAAACCCAGCGGTATACACAAAGGTATACTTTCACATGTATCAGAGTGAGTATCCAAAAGCAGATGAAACAGACTTTGCAAATTGTTACATTTACAAAGTTTAAGATTATTTTAGACCAAAATTAATTAATTAATAACACTCACATGTATTATGGCCGATACAATTGTAATATTGATATTGTTATCTTATTGTGTCAGCAGGAGAATCCCTTTGACTGCCATGGTAATGCTACACATTCACAAAACTTACAAAAGTCACAAATAATCTTAACTGTGATCACTAACACCAAGATCACATATGAGCTAAGAGGGATAACTTCTACCACTTCTCTCTGCACTCAGCTGAAAGCTGATCTGAGACACAGAGTGTGGAATGTGCATTGCTTTGGCTGCATCTGTTCTGTGCTGTCTCTCCCTCCCTGAGAAAATGTGACTCGCATGCTGCCTGGTGGAGGAGATCATTCATGTTAGTCAACAGTTTAACATTTATCTTCTCTGGAACAGTGGAAGTCTGAATTTTCCATTTTCAGTTTGTTATCTTCTCTACGAGCTCAAAGCATAAATTTGTGTGGGTGTGCATTTCATTCTGTTTGCAATACTTATGCAGAGGCTAGAGAAACAGACAGTGGAAAATATGCAAGAAAAAACTGGAAGACACAGAGCATATTAATGTCTAAGAAATTTCCTCAAAATATATTGCAGAAATATCATAAAGAAAAAGTTTACTACCAATAGAGTTGATTACTATCCATATAGGTGTATCACCTTCGCTAGGTGCCCTAGTTGAGAAATCACAACAAAATGAAGTATATTTTGAATGCACTTAAATAATTGTTCATATTATTTTGTATTCTGAAGGCAGACATTTTGTCACATGATCTCAGATTAATGACCTCCTCAGACTCCAGTGGTGGATTAAGCCAGACATGTTTTCAGCTACTAATGTTTGCCGACACTTAACATGGTCCAGCACTAACATGTCTGGCTACTTGTTAGCCACTTCCTACCACTTCCTCTTCCTCTCTGACAGCGTGTCTGTGCATGAGCTGGACACCGCGTTTACGCTCACATTTTCACTCCCATCTGTTACCGCTGGAGCTGATAGCGCTCTGTATGACGGGAAACGTTCACGGTCTGAACTCAAGCTGCTGCGGTGACTTTTTCCATTGCACCTACAGATCACGGGCATCCAAAAATCTGCCAGAAACCAACCCACAGACCGTAGAGGAATAGCACTGCAGTGAGGTCAGGTCTCTGCCGCTCTGATTCTCACCTTACCCATAATCCCCGTGGAACGACGCACCGAGCTGCGCAGGCTGCTCACTCTGATGACTCACCGCGGCAGGCGGCTCTGTCAGAGGATCAGAATGTGACTGCGGCCGGGCCCGCGACGCTGACCCGCCGGCGGACACCGTGAACCCGCGGAGACCCTGGACAACTCATCGGCTCAGGGAAAAGGTGTTCATCGTGGTCCAGGATGCAGATGTGGATGTCCCTCAGGGGAGCTGCCTCCTCTTCCTCACCCCTCCTCCTCCTCCTCCTCCCCTGCGCACAGACAGCAATGACGGATGCATCGTTCGCTGGTCCATCTGGGAGCCTGATAAGGGCACAGCAGTGCACTACTGTTAAACTTTATACTTTGCAAAAATCCAAAAATTATATCAAATTATTTTACTATCATCCTCTTTACTAAACAGATGCAGTTATGATAATTATCATGGTCATTATTGATGATTAAGACACAGCTCAGTAAAAATGAAGAGCAGACCTACAATCTACAGTGCGTCAGGCACTGCACTAAACCTGGCCTTGAGGATTCAAAGGGTCTCTGCCTCCACTACCTGGAATAAAATCTTACTGTTTTTACACTTCCTTTTTCATGAGTGAAATATAATTGTTTGAAGATGCTTTCATCTGTACTTAAGAAATGAAATTATAATTATGATAATGATAGTTAATATCAATAATAATTAATAATAATAATAATAATAATAATATTTACGTGACCGGATCGGGGTTGTGATTCGGCCTATAGGTTCATCCTCTGATGCCCTGTTCCAGGCACACACGTGCAGGGTTTAACAGGCCTGTAAAACTGGCCGAAATATCCAGCTCAGCGAGGGTGGGGTTTCACAGCACTTTAACGATGGCGGGGGTCCCAGGAGACGCAGGCCGGCCTCTTTGCTCCACCTGAGGCCTGTGCCCCCCCTCGCCCCCCCCAGCCCTTTGTACTTCCTCTTTTATAAGGGCTACATGTGAGGGACCGCGCTCCCAGTTGACCACCCCAGTGTGTCATGGTTATAGAACTTTAAAGACATGGTTCTCTCCAGCTTTACTGGACACAGTTGAAACTCTTTGGTCCACAGTGTGAAGGTCCTGCCAGCTCTTTGTGTGTCAGCGCACACGAGGGGGAAGTTTAAGGAAGAAATGCTTTGGACTGGAAGAGAATTACTTTCTGCAAACACTGCACACGGTGCAACTCAATGACATTTTATTCATATAACGCTCTTCACAGTAGCATTGCCACAAAGAGGCTTTACTGGGTTAGCTGGCTATTCTTTTGTGGTACCACTATAATGGGATTGTGATTCTTGGCTAGTGTTGTATTGTGTCAAAATTCATCCTGCTGCCCAGCCATACAAGGCAGCCCTGCCCGGTTGGACACAGCCACTTGTTAATGCAATATTAAGATGCAATATTAAATGTGCATAACATCCAAGTCTCGTGTGTGTGACCGATAATGGCTTGGTGTGATCTTGCTGTAGATCTGGTCAATGTCCCCTGACTTTCAGTCAGAGATCAGCAGTGCCTGGGCATAGTGCAGGAATTACACACAGCAGCTCGGCTCACCTACTTTGTTTGTTCGACACTCGCACTCATAAAGGACGCGGCTGAAGTAAAGAGAGAAGTAACCGCAAATCCTGAACATGATTCATTTTGCCTGAGGTCACACCAGAGGCTGTTCTACCTCCTACAATAGCTTCTCCATAGATATATACATCTTCTCTGTAGGTTATATTTGCTGGTCTTTGCTTGGAGACATCCTACTGTAAATGTGTTCTCCAGATACGTGTGTGTGTGTGTGCGTATGTGTATTGTTTATATGTGTGCCTTTGTGTGTATGTATACCTGCGTGTGTGTCTGTGTGAGAGTGTGTGTATGTGTGTGTGCGCACAATTGTATACGAAGTGCGTTTATGTGTATGTCTGTGTACACATGTGTAAGCATGTTTATGTGTATGTGCATGTGTGTGTACGTATACCTGTGTGTGTGTTTGTGTGATTGTGTGACAGCATGTGGTTGTATGTGTATGCGTATGTGTTTGTGTGCACGTGTGTAAGCATGTTTGTGTGTGTGTGTGTGTGTGTGTGCTTGCAAGCACCTGCACATTTCTGTGCATTGAGGTCCTGCCCTAAAGAAACACAGCTAACAGTCACAGCTAATGACCGGCCGCTCACAACGTCTGCAGCAGCAGCTCAGCGCACTTAAAAGGAGTGGTGGGACAGTGAAAGGTGCAAGGTCTGTCCTTTCTCTGCGCCTCACCGCTGGCTTAGATAAACACCGGGAGAGATTCCCCTCCCATCGCTCCGTGATCCACAGCGCCTTCTGCCTGGTGCAGAGCTCCGGCCGCCGGAGGGCCAATAAACCTGTCAGACAGAGAGGAACGCCTGTGGAACCCAGAGCACGCCATCCGCACTCACGCTCACGCTCGCGGCTCAGCGCACCGTCACCTGCATTCAATCAACATCCAGCCTTAACTTTCCATTCACAGAAAAATGCAAACTTTATGTTTTCTTTTTCCCATCACAAAAACTAATTGCTGAGTTTCTTCTCAGTGAATGCTGACCTTGCCCAACAGTATGGAAGACAAAAATAACAGCACTTACTCATTGTGAAGGTGACTCAGGCATTGAGGACCAAAAACACATCTCTGAGATGGTTTCAGTATGATAGCTTACCTTGCCAAACTGTGTTCAAGACAAAAATAAACGCATTTTCCAGTTTTAAATGTGACTCAAACATAAGAATCCAGTACATATTGCTGTTTATTTCAGTGTGATTGCTCAACTTGTCAACCAGCGTACAAAACAAAAGAAATACTACTTGCTAGTGTTGATTATGACTCAAACATTATGGACCAAACACAACTTGCTCAGAAATTCTCAATGACTGCTGATGGTGACAAACTGTGGAAGACATTTTCTAATTTGCTTGTGGCCCAACCACGAGAAGTACTGTTAAAAGAATCTTAGTCATTATTAGTCCATCTCAGCCCAGAAAGAATGACTGTGATATTAATGTATCGCATTTAAAGGGCACCTTTCATGTTATCATCTCAGAGATTTACAGTGAAAGGGAAAGGGGGAGAGGATTTTCACTGTCCCCAGTGCGAAAGCAGAAGCCATTCTGAGCCAGATCACCTCTGTGCTTAGAACCTTCATCATAAACCGTTCAGGAAAAAACCCTGAGTCAGCATTACTGCGGTCTGCTCTCTCAATAACGAGCATGCTTTTTATTATGTCATGTCTTCACCTGACTGAACCAAACCTGTCTGTTTTTTTTATACATTTTTCTTTATTCAGACAGAGTAAACATATAATAATAGTAATCTGGTACACCATGCGACAGAATGCCCTTTGTCAGAAATAGCACAATGCACAAATGTTATGTCTTGTGTTTTCCAAGAAGGTCTTGTGTATAATTTCCTTTAGCAATACCAATTTACTTGTCTTCGTGTGACACATTTATTATCTAAAACAAAATGCTTACGCATCATTCTAATTCCTGTTGGTCTGAGAGCTGAATGAACTAGGGGCTTTATGTTGCTGTAAAAAAAACAATACACAGTAAACTAATTACACCAATATAAGTTCACATCTGCATGTATATTTTATATCTAAATAAGTCATTGACCAATGTTGTTCTGTTCCTCAAATGCCAGATTATTTTGAATTCTCTGCTGAAAGTGGAGGATGAAACTGATTCTCTAGCCAACGTGCCCAGTAAACACTGCAGCGCATAGGCCTGTAAGTTTATAGGCAAAAAACCGTTTGTTGTTTTACCGCACTCACTATTACAACATAATAACACAACTCTGAAAACGGGAAAACGTTTGTTTTAGTACATCCAAAGGGCCAAAGAAAACAAACTAGTGCTAAATTTGCTTCCAAAGCCAGGTTCCAGCGGCTAATTTGACATCTTGTGTGCTGAGCCTGTATGTTAGTCGTGTAAATTTTAAAAGTCAACATTTTAAAAGAAACAAAAGGCACCGAAGGTAACTCATGGTTTTTTTTTTCTGCAGTAATCATAAGGCAATTATGGATTAACGTCCTTCAATAACAAACTGTCGCTTTTCACGAAGCACTGCGGCAACTGCACAGAAATGGCAGATGAGTGTTGATGGGATTACATGGAATTTATACTTTCATTTCTTTTTTAATTGCTGTTGTTTCCGTCATCGTAAGGCTGAGAATCAAAGCATGATACATTGCAACGGTATGATTTGTTTCAATTTACAGCAACAAACTTAAGATGTATATCGACAAAATATTAGTATTCATACAAAATTAATTTTACTTGGAAAAGTTTTCACAAGACTATGCGTTAAAATTATACCTGGCCACATGAGTGTACCCGGTTATATTCAGTAGTAGCCCGTTTGCTGTGAATTTTGAGAACCCCTCAAACATGCTTATTATGTAACAATATTCTACTATTTGAAATTGAGAATAACGCACAGATTTTCTTAATCGAATTTTTATACAGTCATACATTCTGTCGATAAAAATTCCATGAAGTGGGCGAAAACCAATGTTGAATTATAATGCAACGTCAAAAATCCAGAAAAAATCTATAAGTCTTCCTTTTTTGTTGAAACTATTCTCGAGCGGATAAAACAAATGTTTGTGGGTCACAGATTACTGTTATCCTGACTACTGATAGCTTTGTTGTCAAAATTAAAAATGAGACGAAAAGCAAATAATTTATTGAATCAGGAAACTGGCACAAATGGTATGTTCATTTAATATGATGATGAGTTATGCAGAAACAGTCCCTCTAGATTTAGTAGACAGTCCGGACATAGAAATACGTTTGGCCCTTTTCTCCTGAGATGCTGAACAGATATTGAAGATTCATCGTGACTGTTAAGGCTGGGTAAGGCTTGCTTCAGTTTTTCGTTATTTTTAAAATGTCCCACAACAAAGTTCATTGATTTTTCATTGAGTAAGTATTTTGCAAATTTAAAAAAAAAATCAGGACAGAAAAACATTCTCTTAATCGATAAAGAAAAAAAAAAACAAAAAAAATTGTCTTTCTCTAGTCTCATGAGGTCTCACCTCAGTATCACGGAAAGTGTTAAACTGTTGTAGAGTCCACACTGCTGTCACTTATGTTAATGCCCCTATTACCTGCCACTAATAGCACACAATAAACACACAATTAACATCTGTGTCAACATTTGCATTGTGAACATACAAATATTATCTTAGCGAACAAACTGCAGAGCAGCATTTAAAGTGCAGTAAATGTGTTTTGTTTTAAAGTGTATTATCAAGGTTTTTGTAACCTCTACAGCATCAAGAGTCATTAAACGATAACATTTACAAACGGTAGCATGGCAGAATTATCCAGAAGCTGTAAAAATAAGAGGCAGTACTTCATTGATAGATCGGGGATTTGGAGGTGGGACAGACCCCAGTCGATTGGAAGTTGCAGATTTGCATGCGCGCAGCAACCCCTCCCATTCGGCTATAAGAACTCCGCTGAGTCCTGCGCGCACAGCTATCCGGTGTCCCAGTGCTAGTGTCTTCTGATTTGTAAATGCAACATTGTACAGATACAATTGCTTAATGGTTGCAAAAACTAATAGAAAGAATATTAGTTAGTTTTTATTATATTTTAAGAGAAACATGAACGTTTAGTTGGTGCGTTTTTCCACGTCGTATTTGGTTCTAGAATTCCTGGTTTATTCAATCGGAACGCTTTAGCCATCTCGATGATGACTTTCACTATGCTAAGGCCTATGGCTACTCACCTCCTCTACCCGGACCTCAGCATCATGTCTGAGGATGAGGAAAACCGCAGCGAAAGCGACGGTAGCTCGGATCAAAGCTATGGATGCTGCGCTAGCTCGGACAAACGCCGAAGAATGTCCCGCAAATCAGGAGCCGACAACGTTGTCATAGTAAAGCAAAGGAATGCGGCCAATGCCAGGGAGCGAGACCGGACCCAGAGCGTAAACACGGCCTTCACGGCCCTCCGGACACTTATACCCACAGAGCCAGTGGACAGAAAGTTGTCCAAGATTGAAACTCTTCGTCTGGCGTCAAGCTACATCTCGCACCTAGCCAACGTTCTTCTGGTGGGAGACGGGAACGAGGATGCGCAGCCGTGCCTGAGCGCGGTGTACAGCGCGCAGGGAGACGGCGACGTCAAACAGCCCAGGACCATCTGCACGTTCTGCCTCAGCAACCAGAGGAAAGGGGTAAGATTCTCAGAGCTGCAAAATCGGTCTGTTGATCAGGTAGCATTATTTAACACCCGGTATAGTAGGAATTAATCAATGCATTCATAAATTAAATAAATATACATATTTTGGTAGGCTACTTCTATTCTTGATATGTGAATATTGAAATCAGATGTATAAGGACTGATACAGGTACCTATATAGTTTAAATCTACCATTACAAAGCACTGAAGTGAAATGCACATATAAGACACCCTTTTTACTTGTCAAAGCCCCATTCCGAGATAGTGTTTCTGCTCAGTATTTCAAAGCTGACATCGTAATCCTTTCATCCACGCCTATCCAGTTTCTCACTACTTTCAAACTGTGCAAGTATTTCAAAACACCTCCCGAGCGAATCCGTTTTTAGAGTAATTGGTTGTACACGCCATGATATACAAAATAATGAGTCTAAACTAAGGATAACAGTGTCGGATCAGGAGGAATACTGCATGTAAATACGCATGCTAAAATACAATATTAGCATAAAATAACGTCACTCTCGTTTGTGTAGCATGCACACTATTTACAACAGGATTTGAAAGTATGAAGGAAATATCTTTCATTAAACTCTTCTGTTTGTTTTGTCTATTGAACAGTGTTCGGTTTCAACTTCTTTATGGCTTCTGTTGCAACCTCTTATAGTTTTGAGAAGAGTAACAAACATAATGCATTTGAATTCTGCCTCATTAGTAAGCCTACACGGCAAAGCAAATGCGATTAAGAAATATATTTCTGATACATTTGTTAAAATTCAAAGACTGCATTCATTTATACTATCTTAGAAAAGCACTCTGTGCAATGCGTTTTAGATACAGAAACTACACGAATTTCTTCTTATTTGTAGTAGTATCAGAAGTAGGCTAAGGTGCATTGGTTGTACATGGTTGCGTTAACGTTGGGATGCCATTTTATTACTCTAACGTCCTTTAAAATGTTTGTTCACAGGTGAAGGACGGCCGAGACTGCTTACGAATGCGAGGAGTCAGTTCATTGCGAATGAGTCGCCGATAGACGTCCCGCAATTTGAGTCCACAACTCAGGGAACATTTCGACTGGGTCACGCCGATTTGTCAACAGTTTTGCCATGCAAAATGGATCCGGTATGGAATAACAGTGGAACTGTTTTACTTTGGGAAAAGTCAAGTACGACTGAAGCGCCTTAACTGCCACCTTTAGACCCATCAGGTTTTAATTGCATGTTGCAGGAGTATCCAAACTTTATTGCAGAGCATAAAGTTATTTTGAACAGAGTTTATTGATTTTTTAAAAAATCATTTTTTTGTGAATATTTGTATTCTGCTTAAATAAAAATTTATTTTTTCCATAGCTTCCTATTTTTTCTTGTATGCATTTAAATTGTGGTTAGAATTGCACACTGTTTTTGGCCTTGTAATGTCCCAGGCAGTGAAAACTGGCGTTTTAAGCAGTAGCAGACAATATACACAAAATCTGAAACTGAGTGAAAGAAGACAGACAATTGGTACATCGTTGCTTGTGTTAAAGTAGAAGTAATTATTTCAATTTCTACTAAACTTTAATGACCAAAGTACAGTTCTTGCATTTAAATGTTCTTAAGCATCAAAAGAGTAAAAAGCAAGTACTACGATTTATTATAGATACTTTAAAGTCAATGAAGCTACATGTAAAGCAGTACTAAGAGAACCTAAGACCTTCTTTATCCCATGTGAACAGAGAAAAAATCAAAAAGGATCTATCAGGATTTCTTTATAATAATCATAATATTTGGTGAGCCTTTTTCTGTTATTATATGAAACCACTAATGAACCATGTGATACTCAAAAACCAGTCTATATTGCCAAACACTCTGTTGCTGGGTCAGTGACTGTTCTGTATAGTGCCAAATTAAGGTTCCCCTTTGATTATGAGGAAAGAACCATCTTTTGGTTTTATTTAGAACCTGTTTTTTAGAATGTACTGACCTGTACTTAATGTGGTAAACAAATGGTTAGGTTTCCACTGCATCCGGCAGAGAGAAAGTTGAAGAAAATGTCAGAAATGGTCAGTACCAGGGGAGGTCTGACCCACTGGAGGGGAAATTGGTCCCCTGCAGGGAACGCGGTGAGGTTAAATGGTGTTATTAATTGCCAATTTACCCCGGCCATATGCACATAAAGACAGGGACAGACACCAGGGGAATTCATTAGGGGTCTGGAATCAATACGGGCCGGTTTAAGCGGTCACACCTGCAGGGATGAAAGGGATTACCCCATAGCACTCCATACCACAAGGTCTGAGTGAGTTCCATTAACAGCGTATACCTCATTTCCTCAGAGTAGATCTGCTCCGTTACTGTACACTTATGCGTTAAGATCACACAAGCTCATGTGTAAGGATTCTTGTGTACAGAGAAATATATATCCCTAATTTAACGACCCAATGCTCTCTAGCTCTGTCTTTGCGTGGTGGGAGTGTCAGACGTTTTTGGCGAATGCTGGTCTTGTGTTGGGAAGGGGGAAAAAAAAAGAGATGAAATGGGCCATATCCAGATGCAGACATTTTTGGCGGATGCTGGGCGCTGTGTTTGGGGGGAACGGGGTGGACTCGGCCGCAGTGCAGATGCACAGCTTGCACAGCGTGAGCTCGGAGTGTTTCTGCGGGCTCTCCTGCTCTGGTTCAGATTAAATCATTTAGTGTCTGACCAGCGTCTGCAGATGATTATGTCTGCGACCGTGTAAGATTCATCTTCCCTTCCGGGACATAACCCATTACAAACATTTTCACTTTTTTTTTGTTCGGTAGGGGTGCTCACTAATTTATCACCGACATTTCATCACATTTATTATGGAAACCAGGGCCAAAAATCATCACATCACGACCATAATGACTTGTATTTTTTTAAAATAAGTGGCTGCTATAATTACCCAAATAACATGTTATATAAGATTCAAAGTTATGCAACAAGTGCTTAAAACTCTTACTTACCACTGGGGGAAGTGGGCAGCGGTAAGATGGAGTAAACGCTCAGGCAGACGTGCAGAAAAAGCTTAGTAATCCTGAGGATGGACTTTACCTAGGCCGCAGGCGGTGGACGCAGGCGGTAAGCCCCGAGCCGGCTCGGCTAATGTCAACCCCAGATGGTACAGTACAGAGAGGCAGGCCCCACGCTGCACTGTGATTGGCCGAAGGGAGATGCAGGCCCACGGAACTGAATCCTGTTCTCATCCCTTGCGAGGGCACCAGACACGAAAAAAGAGCTGAATAACAGGAAGGGCCGCTGACTCCTGCCACATATTTGCGGAACGGCGGATTTGGCGGATTCAGGAGCCCCCGATTGTTCTTGCGCGACTTCAAAGTGTGCGGGAAGGCATGGGACGAGCGCCAGCAGGCCGAGGGGAGCTGGGCACAGGGCACCGGTCCAGAGTGCGATGACTGGCATGTGCTCGGGCTGTTTTCAGCGGCCCTTGTGTAAGCAAACCACACCTATACAACTGGCACAGGGGGCACAATAACAGGAACCTTTCAGATCCAAGTAGGCCAAAAAATACATCAATGAGAACTCCCTCGGAAATGTGTCACTGAAATTAATCAGTTATGAAAACACAATTAAAACTTCCCGTATATGAACAAACATTTAAATATATATTTTTATACATACGGTTATCTATATGAATTAAAATATACAAGTTAAACTTAAATTATAAATGAAGCATTTTGATGTTAAGCATTAAAGTCTGCTTAATGTCAGTATCAAAGACAGACATGTCTCAGGGTTTAGAGATGGATCCCCTCCTTGCTCTTTGCCACAGAAGTTTTTGAAGTGAAAAAGCCAAAGGAGCGTGATCAGAGGAGTATTTTCACATTTTGAAATATATCAATCTGAGTATCAACTGACAGCTTTTTTTCCAGAGTTTCATCCTTGATTTCCAGCTCACCTTATGTATATATTGTAAACAATAACTACAAGGTAACATTGCCAATCAGCACGTACCTTAGGTTCCCTCCAGAAGAATGGTACACTTGATCTTTCAAGACTGCTGACAGATATAAAAATAAACATTGTTCCAGATGCCACCCCCTGGAATATTAAATATTATTCTGCAAAATTGTTAATTTCAATTTACACATGATAGAAATGACACCGCGAAATGAGGGAAAGGAGAACAACAACTACAGAAAGACAAAAATAAATAGTGCTGCTGAATACTGACATTTCTTTCAGCAGTGGCAGTTACATTGGTATAGTATAGATAGATAGATAGATAGATAGATAGATAGATGGGCAGGTACATAGATAGATGGCTATCGATGGATAGATAGACAGATACACAGATAGATGGATAGACAGATAGCCTTAAATGTACAGGAAACAATTATGAAGTAGCACTTGCTGTGTTGTGTCTCTCCGAAGTGTGGAGCAGCGTTCCGCACAGCTGGGGGTTCCGTTAGGACATCCCTGTCTGGCTGCTGCGTTCAGCCCGTTTCTATTCCTGCTTCAGCGCAGGTTAAGCCGTAAATAAGAATAACCCTTTCCACACTGAAAACCCACATTCAGGTTTCCTACAAATATGTATTTATTATTGAATCAATTTTATGTCACGTTAAGAGGATAATACTTTATCCAGGGCTGGAGAGGCCAGCCCTGTCCTGGAGAACTACAGGATGAGGCTGCTTTCTGTTTTCATCTTAAAACTTCTCTGGATAAGAGCATCTGCTGAATGCCTACAATGTAAAGTAATGTAAAATCAACGGCCTATCCAGACCCACGAAACAAAGGGGAGGCGAGACATCAGCTCTACACATTAATTAATTAAGCGCTGAATAACAAAACAACCAACACACCCTGTGGCCAGTGGTACCCAGGGGTGCGTGTAAACCAGTTAATGGCGGACAGCCAGGGGGAATCTGTTCTGTAATGCTATTGTTGCATGCTACACATGCTCTAATAAATGAGAAGAACTTTATTTTGAGGATTTCTTGTTTTTTTTTTTTTTAAATGAGAATACATCACACCTAGGGCTGCTGTCTCCACTCAGGTAAGCATGCAGGTAAATGAGATTTAATGGCTGCAGCACCAATCCTGACACTTTCATTTAAAATGTAAAAAGCTCACATTTTCTGAGTGCATAAAGGCGATATTTTTGAAAACACTCTTCCTGACCTACCCTAAACATGTATTTATATTTACAGATGCAAATAAAAATATCAAATTAGCCGCATCAGTGAAATAGGACTAGTCACTGAGATTTTTTTGGACCAGAACTTTTTTTGGAACAGACGCTGAACTGTATTGCTGTGTAAATGTTTGCCAGTCAATAATAAACGTCAGTCACTTCATTCTTTAATTACATGCAAAAATGGCAACTCAGTGATTATTGATTAACATAATCAGTGTGGTATTTCATGGGAAATATTTCTATGAGCACCATATTCTCACAAGTACTTTAAACACCTACTCCAGCTGAACATACTTCCTGACTTTACAGGAAGAAAAACTGAAAAAACAGAAGCAATGAGTGGTGATGGAGTAGTTTAGAGAACTGGAGAGAAAAGTAACGCCCCCTGACTTGCTCAGTAACTTATAAACAGGACATACATGTCATATATGTATTGTATGGAGCATACTTGACTGTGCATGGGAAAGTATTGTAGGAATAAGCCAGTAAATGTACTTTAATGGCCATAAAAACACTGAATTTCCGTGATGTAAATTTCCGAGGCTGGATCTCTTTGGCAACACTGTTTATAGGACGTGATGTGTGTCTGAAAGCTGTCTGCGTGTATCACATGCACCTTTGGAAAGATGTGAGTTTGTTATAGCATATCATTACAGGCATATCTGGACCAAGGCCTAAATTGGGACAACTGACAATCCCCTAGCGGAAATGAACTCTCCATCAGGAGAGGACAAGGAGGAATAGGAGGGATGCCTGTCTCTCTGTCTGTCTGCCTGGCAGTCTCCCTCTCAATAGTGGATGGAACGCAGATGCGCGGTAGATTAGAACACAATACTATCAACCACGAGCAAAAAAACTCATAACTCATCAACGAATGGCCAATTTCAGCATCATGTACGAATCTCACAGTCCAACTTTTACAAAATATAATTTGGTCCATCTAAAACAATAGGACTTGCTGAAGATTTGGTTGACAGCAATAAAGAATATAAATTTTAAAAATGTGTTTTATTACTGTCTGAGGTTTACCTGACAAGAGATGATGTTCTCTGAAAACACAACGGCCTCTGAGTCAAAAGACAGCAGTGCAGATGAGCATCCTGCAGTGTGCCAGTCCAGGTCTACGGCACAGAAACTTCACAGGACTTCAGCAGAGAGCAACTTTTCCATTATGTCAATCACATTCATCATTACAATGTGACAGACTTTGGGCTATCCAAATCTATTATAAAATATCACAGCACTTCTAGAACACAATGGTTTATTTGTTTATTCCTACCTAGCATTGAATTGCAATACACTCAAAAAAATATTTTTAAATCAACCTAAAATATTCACACCAATGACACCTTGTTTAATTTTATGCTTGATTTAACCAAAAGTTATAATGTTTAAATCATGCAAAAGTAATGCAAGTAGGTGAAACAACCTGGCGTGATTTTGGGCGTTGGCCCAAAATATGTGAATATTTATTTCAATGGAGGATAAATTTAATTTTGGGGGACCTCATTTTACATTGTGTGCATTTGACGTCTGAATATATTTCTATATAATCAATTACATTTATTACGCAGGCGTGGTGCGTTTTCCGAGAAAGTGCTCTTCCAAATGATCCGCGCTGGGATTCTGGAGCACAGCGAAGCCTTATGTTTACTTTGGAGCATTCGGGCTCTGGTGCTCTGTGCCCTCTCGCTGTCCCACCACCCTCCCCCTCCTCTTTTTACATTGTTTCCTACAGCTTTGCCAAGAAGTTGTTTGTGAAGTTGGATAAGCCACAACCGGAGGGGTCAGGGTCTCTGGTGTCGTTGACCGGTGTATTTTTTGCCGATCTCACGGCTGCTCTATTGAAGTCTGGTATCGATTAGTCACAGTGAGCATTACCCTGGACCCCGCGCCCGCACCCCGTCGCAGCTGCTGCGATGTCAGAGGTATAAATCATTCTCTGCGGTCCCCGATGGATGGGCGGGAGTTTGTGGTGGAGGAAGGGACATTCTTAAGAAATATCTGAGTCACCGTTGCGTCCTTTGGACATGGAGAGGAAGATGATTAAAAAGAGTTTGGTCCGACATTGGCCGTTGTTTACTCATTTCCTTACCTTTAGAAGCGTTATTTGACACGGTATTGACGGTCTATTTTTATGCAAATTTGATTAAATTCCACAAGGCCTCTTTTTAGAACTACTAGACGAGCGATATGGATAAATCAGTTAAGATTTCCGCATCCAGATCTCTTCTACATTTAAAAGTAACGGAACAGATGCCTTCCTATGTACCAAAGGGTTATTAGGTGGCTGTATGCATGTGCAATGAGAACGATATCCACAATAACACAGCTTATCATCACATATATTATCTTATTCCATGTTGTCAGCTCCGCTGCAAACCCAGCCCAAAGACTCAGGAGGAAATGAGTATACCTAACTCCTCCGATTCAGAAGCTGACAAGCTTTCACTCTTTCCCACACTACATATGTTACACCAATCTCATATTACCTGTGCCGTTGTAGTTAAAAGTTGCAGCATATTCAGGCCAAAATGCATTTAATCAGGTTAGAAAATTATCAAATAATCTTAATTTTTTTTTTTAATGATCGGGAATTGTCTTGAACAGGAAACTGTGTTTGAAAGATGTTATCTACAATACGCAGAACATTGAGGGAAAACTGGCCTATCATTCCAGTTAAATGTGTGCCTCTTCCCTTCTCTGGGAATTTCCAGTGTTACCTGGAAGCAGTACGGGTGATGCCATTTACCTGAGGGTAGGGTTGCCAGGCTCTGATCGGATACTCACCCTTCCCTCAGTAATTCCCCTACAAACAAAAGGAATTGAACTGAAATTGACCTTACACCTTTGTCTTATAAGGGTGGTGTTCTGTTCATGTTTGATTTAAAGAAGGATGTCCAGGGCTGGCTCCGTTCTACCTGAGAGCGATTTCCCCGCATTTCCTCCATCTTCTACAGTTCAGCCGTTCTTCATCCTGATTGTTGCCTGTAAAACAATTAGGTTGGTTTGTTGAGTATTCCAAGAAAGACCAGTCCCATTTTTCAATAGGGCAGGGGTTTTTTTTCTCAGAAGATGTCTGTGCTGACTTGGCACTTCTTTATACAGCCCCCAAAAGTCAGAGCTGTCTGATAACACCTCTGATTAATGAGAACTGCTTTGACTTAATGAAACAACACACACTGCAGAACTCTCAAATGATCTAGATTTTATTTTGAAATCATCCAGCATACGTATATATAAAACGACGTTTACGTTTATAGGATCGTTAATATTAATATTTACTGAAAAATTTCCATATTTATCTGCATAATAGTTGCCATTTTAAGAGGGGTCAAACAGTAGTGTTAAAATAACCGCCCCTCCCCCCCCCCAAAAGAACAAAAGAGTGGGGGCCACTTCTGTTGTTTGCTTTGGTTGTGGGTTGCCTAGCTACCTCAGTCTCCTAAGGTCCCTGCCTCCCCGTTCGTTTCCGATTTGGAAACCTCTGTATTTACAGTGGGGGGGGGCTCGTGGTCAGGGTGCGGAGGCACGCTCCTGACTAGAGGCACGACGAGGCTGTCAGACCGCAGACGGCGCTCGGGATGGCGAGGAGGGCCATACAGCGCAGCACCGCGCAAGTATGGAAAGTGCATTACCAGCCCGCGACGCGAGCAGACAAAGCCCGGGTTCTGGGCCGCGCCGATCCCCGAATCTCCCATCTGCTCCTGCAAAGGCCTGGCCCAGTCACGATCTGCTGCTGTCAGCCCTCTTGGTTTTTCGGGGGGTCTGGGGCCCCCCTCCGAATGGCTCCCAGAGGCTCGCTCCGACAGGAAGATGTCACGGAGGCACAGGAAGGAAAAACAGGCTTGGCCGACCCCGTGGAGGCACTCTCCGTGCGGCCAGGGGTTTTGGGTCAGCGCCAGGACTGACATCATCCGGCACTGGGACCCAGATGTATAGCTCCCCAAAGCAACTCCTGAGCGAGCCAAAAAAATAGCCAGAGCTAGCGCGCACTGAGCAGCTCCACAGCAACTACCGGCAGAAGGGCCTGTCTGCAGCTGCTGACTGGAGCAGAGAAACAATGTGTGAATGACCCCCAAAACCCCCCCCCCAAAAAAAAAACCTAAATAAAACTGCAGAGCTAGCAAACAGCAGCCTCCCAAGCGAGAGCTCTCGATATGGGTTTCATTTGTATGACAGGCAAGCGTATACCTACCGGAGGGACTCCTGGCTGGGCCTGTTTTTTATTTTATTTGTGTGTTTTTTTCTCTCTCTCTCTCTCTGTCTGTCTCTCTTCTTTCCTTCGGAAGCTAACATCTCCCTTCTTCCCAAAGACATTTCCTGCAGGAAGTCTTGCATCAGGGGTGAAATGGAGCTAGACGACACTTCCTCCTCCTCTCGCTCCGACACCTGAGATGAAAAATGGCCTACATGTGCGCCCCTTTGTTTGTAAAAGATGAAAAGACAAACTTAAAAAAAAAGAAAAAAAAATACAAGTGTTCCTCCCGATCCCAGAAGAAGTGGACTACAATGCTAAAAGTAACTTGTTAATCATACTGGGGATCTCCAAACTCATTATTTCAGCTTGATTATGGCATGCCTCTGGCCTCACTCTCTCAGAGCTTTTCTTTAGTAGTTTCTGGGATCTGCATTTGGTTTTCTAAGTGCTATTCTCCGCTGAACCTTCATTAAATCGGGTGTAATTTGTTCTGGACTCAGGCTGCTGACCCGGCTCACGGCCCCTCTAATTTGCAGCACTCCTGAGGAGTGCAACCGGAGCTTTTTAAGTGTGAAACGGTCTGACATTTTTTTTAAATCTCTGCTGCAAAGAGGATTGTGATAATTCTGCATAATAAATTGCTGGATTATAATTCTTTTGTTGTTTTTGTAATGCACAGCTGAACATATGGCTATTGTAACTATGACAATTTTTTAATTTAATGTTTTTACTTAAAAATGAAAGCAATCGTGTCAGTTTTCATATGTCCTCACAGAACAGGGCCTTTGACCTAAGCAAACAGATAATGTATCGATTTCATTGTATTGTGATGCTCGGTATACATTCACTCGGCATTGACTTACTCAGGAAAACATACAGAGACTGGCAGATCATTTGTAAACTCAGCCATACAGAAACACCCTAAATGTTTGGTGAATTGCTGGGATAAGCAGTTAAATCCTCTCTGCTTGTTCATTTTAAAAAAAAAAGGTTTCACGCCTTGGATCAAAGACAAATGAAAGAGGATAATGTCTCCACACTCTGATTTTTTCTAAGTTTCCCCTTGAAGACGTGTTACTTACACTTACTAACACACACACACACACACACACACACACACACACACACACATACAATAATTTCATAATACTAAATCAATATAACCAGAATGCAGCACTTGAAAAAGTTACCTTTCACTTGAGTGTTTTTACCTGCATCTGGGCACAGGTTATTTTGTCATATTAGTCTCTTCAGAATGCACATGGATCGTTAAGTTAAATACATGCATGATTATTAGTAGTAGTAGCAGTAGTAGCAATCTTAGAAGTGATAAAATTACTAGTTTTGGTAGTTTCAGTCCCGTTGTTTATGTTTAAGATCCTGATAGCCTTGTGTCTTTGCTCAGCATAGCCAAAGCTCAGCAGATCTTTCCTAACATTTACGCCAATCTGGCTGCATTCATCAGAGTGCAATCTGATTTTAAAAAAAAATCAGCGAAGAAAAGAGAGAATAGGAAGTGAAATATATTTTGCAAAGCCTGGACAGCACAGGGCCAATCCCCAGCAGTGAGCTGACTTCCAGACGTTTGCAACACAGCAGGGCTTGCTAAAGAGCTCTTGGAACAACTGTGTGCAGGGGTAATATTTTAATAACATCCGCTCCTGGGCCCTCAGCTCCAGATAAACACTATTGTGCCATATTTTAGATGGGCCCTGACAGAGGAGATGGCCCCCAGCTCAACCCCCACGGCAGAAATATTAATGGCTGTCAGACACGCACCCCAGCTCCAGCACTCTGGGTCCGAGCCGTTCTTCGGACACGCCGCTTCCGATTTTTTATTACCCCCTTCCACCCTGTTTTTTTTTTTTTTTTTGGTTTTTCCAGGGAGGGGGTGAGCAGGCTCTGGCGGGCGTGGTGGAGCAGGGGAAGGCCCACCGCGAGCGCTGGCCCGCACGCTCCCAGCCCATTGTTTCCAGCGCCGTGTCCGGGGAGGGGGGGCCGAGGAATTCCCTGAGAAGGAACCTCAGACAATGCGGCCCAGCCCCCTCTTCCCAAAACAGGCCCTTGGGGTGGATGCACGGACCTGGCTCCAGGTCCAAGGCCCCGCCCACAGAGCCTCAGGAATCGGGCGGGGCCCCCTTGAAGGCGGAGGTGAAAAATCCGGGTACACTGACTGGGGCAGAATGCTTCCATAGGTAAACAGTGAAACAATGCAGGATGGGCCAGCATGCGCAAGCATATCCCGCCGGGGGGGGGGGGGGGGTATTAATTAGCGTTTGGCCTCGATTAGAGCTGGCTAATAGCAGACGTGAGGAAGAGGTCACAGGGGTCGGGGTGGAACAGCAGCCAGATACAAGCAGTGCATATGAGGAAGGTCTGCAAGACTTCTGTGTTTCTTTCTCACACACTCACGTATATACAAATACAAATACTCAAACATGACCACACACACACACTCATATACACACACACATACTCAAACACAAGTACACTCACTCACTGATAAATATTTTATGCATGATGCATAATGTATTTAAACATTTTATATTCTATAGTTTGAGTTTTTTATTGTGTGTGCATGTATGCATATGTGTGTGTTTTTGCATGCATGTGTGTGTGTGCATGTGTGAGTATGCATGTGTAAATATGTGTGTATGTGTGTGTGTATGCGTGTGAGTGTGTTTGCGTGTGTGAGAGGGGGATTTAATCCAGACCTTCAGTGCAGATATCCTGTCCAGCGGCGGCCAGCCCAAGCCAGGGTCATTATAATGACATTATTAAATGATTAAAACCCTCTGCACGTCCATGCAGATGACCTGAATCAGGGCTGCCCTGGCCAGATCAGACAGTGTGGGCGGGGATCTCTGCAGCAGTTACACACACACACAATGTGCATGCAGCCCCCCCTCCCCCCAACCCCCATCGTCCAGGAGGACAGATCAACAGGAAGCCCAATGCGTAAACGTGACCTCGCCCCACAAAGCAGGGGCCAAAACGGCCTGCCTGACACTGCCCCAGCACTGGGCCAAACAGCCTGCCCGACACTGCCGCAGCACTGGGCCAAACAGCCTGCCTGACACTGCCCCAGCACTGGGCCAAACGGCCTGCCCAACACTGCCCCAGCACTGGGCCAAACAGCCTGCCTGACACTGCCCCAGCACTGGGTCAAACGGCCTGCCTGACACTGCCCCAGCACTGGGCAAAACAGCCTGCCTGACACTGCCCCAGCACTGGGCCAAACAGCCTGCCTGACACTGCCCCAGCACTGGGCCAAACAGCCTGCCCGACACTGCCCCAGCACTGGGCAAAACGGCCTGCCTGACACTGCCCCAGCACTGGGCCAAACAGCCTGCCTGACACTGCCTCAGCACTGGGCCAAACGGCCTGCCCGACACTGCCCCAGCACTGGGCCAAACAGCCTGTCTGACACTGCCCAAGCACTGGGCCAAACGGCCTGCTGCCCAGTCAGCCTGGGCCAATTAAGCCACCTTCAGACCATCCTCTGGTCCCCCAGATTTCTGCCCCAGCTGCAGCGTGGGGCTTTTTTCACATGGGAAAGAAACCCAGCTGCATTTGGGCTGCTGCACGGTGCTCAGAGCCGGTGGCGGTGGAGGGGGGGGGGGGGGGGGGGGGGGGGGGGGGGGGGGGGGGGGGGGCGAGCTGGGGCGTCTCGATTCGGCACCCGGAGCAATCGCAGAGAGGATATCCTCAATCAAGAGCCTGGAGTGCACAATGAACAGCCTCGCTGACAGAAACATGGAGCTCACAGCTGGGCACGCTAACAACCTCAGGGACCCTCCACGGAGCGCAGACCGCAGAGTGGGGGGGAGGCGCTCTCCTGCCTGGGACACACTGAATAAAACACAGCACGGATGCTTTGCATTTGTATACGTTATTCATTTTTCATTTAACTATTTAGAATAAAGTTTTTGTTTAAAAGTTGCATTGTTTTTTAAGTTCTACTGAAGAATGTAGATATATAGGAACAACTATATAATAATATATGGCCTTTCTCTCCCCTGTGAATATATTATTCACCCTCAAGTCTTTGCCATGTATTTAGCTTTTCATAAGGGTGTAACTCTCACAACATGTGTCTGTGTGTGTGAGTGTGCATGTGTGTGTGTGTGTGGGGGGGGGAGGTTATGTTTTCACAGACAGTGTTGAAAGCTGTTGGGTCACAACATGGAGGGGGTACGGTTGTATCTCTATTCATTCCCCTCACAAATCAGTGTGGTGGTTTTTCGTACATTTGTCATCGAGTTTTCTTATCCCAAACAAAACCTCAAATATGTCCAAAAAAAGTCCAGAAATGTGCATTCACTGAGCCACCCTGTGAGCTTACATAGAGACACATGCATAGAGATGCAGTGAGAGCCACGACTGCACACCCTCACCAGCTATGGCCGGAGGTCCGTGCCAGTGAAGAGAAAAATACAGGCCAATCCAGTTAAAAGCCAGGCTCGTCGCTCTCAAGTGGCCACTGCAAGTATGCGAAATGAGTACATGCTGACTTTGTACTCCTCTGGCCGCACCAGCAGAGTGTAATTGGTGATGTCAGCGAGGATTTGCTGTCATGCGAATTAGAAGATCCACTTCCTGAGTCAGAAGGCAAAGGTCACTGTGGATGGTTGGGGGTGGGGGGGAGAAGGGGAAACTTTACATCGCTCTGAAATGTAACTCACATCTTCCATTACTTCACCAGACACCTGCGCGTCAGTGTGACCCAACTGCAACACGCAAAAACAAAACAGGCCCTATGATTTGTAGCATAGTGCTGAGAGAGCAGTCGCAGAGCGTGGAGGAAAACACAGGCCAAGCTCCATTCATCAATCACGGTTTTTAATCGTGGAGTTCGGAAAGGAAAGGACCTGGGTGTTCTCCAACGCATGGCACATCCTGACCTCAGCATGACTCATTTCCTGTGTCAGTGAACCCTAGTCTTCTCGGTCCCCTGGTACAGCTTCCGCCCATTTCCTCTGATCGCCATGCCAACAGAGGGCACCATTGGACTGGTGTGGATTCACCTCAGAGGGCGCCCGCGCACATGTGTCCAAGGTAAGCTCCGAACATATCATTCAGAACGCCGCTCTGCTGGAGGTGGTGGAGGTCATGACCTCTAGCCAGGTCATCTGCATCCAAGTTTGTGCAGCCGCCATTTTGTGGCCCCAGCGCGGTCTAGTGCGGCAGCTAAGCTAATGATCCTATGGCACCTTCAGCCAAGACACGCCTCGCTCTGCTCGCTCTCCTTTGTGTCTCTTCCTCCAGGTGGGGGTCTTGTGTCATCCCGCCAGCCCGGTCCAAAGACCTCTCTTCCCCTCTCCATCGGCCCACTCTCCTATTAACACGAGCTCAGCAGCGCGGCCTCTTTTGTCAAGACTGACACACTTCCATTAGTTGGATCGTAGAGACAATGAGGAGTTCCTTTGGGTGGAAAAACAACAGGAAAGGACAGCTTTCATCCTCGCTTCTGCCCGAAGGCCGGCTCTCCACCGCACAGTGACATCATGGTTCTGTGAGGGATGATATGAAGGAGGTGAAATGAGGAGAACACCCCTGTTCTGAACAGCATGTCTTGGTCTGAGTGACCTCACCTTGGTGGTGGACAGTTCCCCATTCAGTGCACGGCTTAAGGTTGAATTACCTCACCACAATTATTCATATTCATAATATATGGCTCCTGACAACCAATTCACTCACATGAAGCTCCAGCTAAAAAGCTTGACTCATTGTAATGTTTTTTTATCTGCCACATCCAGACCCAAAGACTGCCATTGCAGAAAGAGCATGCACACTTTCGCTGGAAAAGTAAGTCTGCTCGCTTCCACCCACATACACTATACAGATGAGATGTGGCCATCCCACATCACCACTCTGTACCTCATTTGTGGAGTTGGCTTTTTTTTTTTTAAGAAAAATATGAAAGAATAAATTTGGCCAGAAGTTATCTTTGATAATATTTTTCAAGCCATTGAGGATTCAATACAACATTTTGTAATACCGTGTTTGAGTTGTTTGTCATTATTAAATACCCACTACTCTCTTTGGAAGGTTTCAGTTATCTTTTTAGTATGCTGGTTGTTAAAAGTGAACCGATTGACATTATAAATAGAAGCTAGCATAAATTATACACGATGGCATAGCAACAGTTAAAAAGAAAAGCGTAGCATATATGTGTTTTGGGTTGCAGAATCTGTCTCTGCTCACATTTATTTAATAAGACGCGTGAGACAGTTTTACTGCCAAAACATTTAACTTGAAGGGAAGTAGCACAGGTGCCCTGTCATAAAAACAAGATCAATGGTTTCAGCTCAAGGTGTACCAGAGATCAAAATCCATCTGAAACGTGGGAGTTTGAGTGATTAGTTCCACGGCTCTGACATGACTTCCTGCTTATTTTGTTTTATTAATCATCGGTCTTTTCTATGAGGAAACCCATGTGTTACAAACCACAAGAATCTTTGGCTCAGCTTGTGGAATTTTAGTGACAAATTCATTTTTATGATTCTTCCAGTAAGTGGGATATATGTCATTTACTTGACATAACTTTGAATACATGATGGGTAACCATCTTATTTTTATTTATAAATGTCAGCATTTTATTTACATTATTTTCATGGTTGTTTGACATCGCAAACATTTGCCATGAACGTCAAGTAGGTGCAAATCTATATAATTAAAAAGTATGCAAATGCAATGATGTATTAAACCCCTTACTGTTTTAGCAGCTTGTGAAACCAAGCAGCGTGAAATGTATGTAAGCTAAGGCTAATGCTAATCTGCTACATGACTGTAATGTAATGTAAATGCTTAGGCTAATGCTATCCTGCTAAATGACCGTTATATAAGGTAAATGCTAAGGCTAACACTGATCTGCTAAATGACTAATGTAATGCAATGAAAAGCTTCACTGCCCAGTCGCCAGTGGCTGATAACTAGCGCAGGAGGCGAGAGTAAGAAGGAACAGAGACAGGGAACAAGGAGAGAATGGGGGCTTCTGGGATATCGCCCCCTCACAGCCCGTGTTGGCCCAGCCTTGTCTGGCCAATCCTAATCCACGGCTACCTGACGTCATCCTAAAACTGACAGAAACTGCGATAAGTGTGAATATCTTGGTCCCAGCTGAAGTAAGCTGCACAGCTTAGAGTGATGACCGCTGGTGATTCACCGGCCATTTCTTACTGTGCAGTCTTTGAATGTTACAGCATGTCTGTTTAAGGCACAGCTGCCATTCGATGGTGTGGGCCGGAAGGTGTGCAGGTCTTTAGAGCCAAAAGGTGAGCAGGTTTGGAGAGCCAAAAGGTGTGCAGGTTTGGAGAGCCAAAAGGTGTGCAGGTTTGGAGAGCCAAAAGGTGAGCAGGTTTGGAGAGCCAAAAGGTGTGCAGGTTTGGAGAGCCAAAAGGTGAGCAGGTTTGGAGAGCCGAAAGGTGTGCAGGTTTGGAGAGCCAAAAGGTGAGCAGGTTTGGAGAGCCAAAAGGTTTGCAGGTTTGGAGAGCCGAAAGGTGTGCAGGTTTGGAGAGCCAAAAGGTGTGCAGGTTTGGAGAGCCGAAAGGTGTGCAGGTTTGGAGAGCCAAAAGGTTTGCAGGTTTGGAGAGCCAAAAGGTGAGCAGGTTTGGAGAGCCAAAAGGTTTGCAGGTTTGGAGAGCCAAAAGGTGTGCAGGTTTGGAGAGCCGAAAGGTGTGCAGGTTTGGAGAGCCGAAAGGTGAGCAGGTTTCTGTTCTCCCTCAGCACTGGCTAACCTCATTCAAATGATCAACAGCTCATCAGTGCCTTTATCTGAAGGTTTGTTAGCACTGGGATGGAACAAAAAGCTGCTCCCCCAGCAGTGCAATGGGGTTCAGTGGTTTCGGTCCGCACTGCTCGTCCTGGAAAGCCACAATGCATGCTTGTTTTTGTTGTTAGTCGGCAGCAGTGAGAGAGGAGGGTGGGAGAGTTTGGGGGGGATTTTGGGAATGGGTGAGGGGGGTTTTTGCAGTAAGTGCACCTAACTGGGAGACCGAAGAATCGAATGCCTCTGGCAACCCTAGTCCTAGAGTGCAGCAGCCGTTCCTGATTTTCGCTCTATCCGAACTGCTGTTGTTCATTGTTGGGCTTACTGAATGCAGGTGACCATGTGCTGGAGCTGGAGGGAGAGTTTCCACATTCAGACTCTGATCATTCGGGCTCTGACTGTTTTGGCCAAAGCTGTAATCAAGAGCTGTGATGGAACAAACCCAAGAAACAGATACTCCAGGCCAGTAGGCGATTTGAGGGGGGATGAGGGGGGTGCCATCCCCCTTGTTAGCAAAATGACCAAAATGCATCCCCCTTGTTAACCTGCCATCCCCATTTTACATGTGTGTGTGTTGGCTGGTAGTGTGGGGGCAGGGGCGTGCTCCCATTGGGCCATCCCCCTGTTAAAAATGAACAAATCACCTACTGCTCCAAGCACCCCCCTGTTGTGGACCTAATGTCAGAAGAGTAGAAATTCCAGGGCGGGGATACTCCATGATCCATGCTGTTAGGCAGCACTTTCTACTTTCTACTTCGGTAAATTCACCCAGGTTGACATTAACTTTTCTGAGATAAAGAAAATAATTCAATTTTAATTAAGAGAGTCCTGTTCCACTGATTCTTCCACTCCAGCTGCTTTCTGGTTTGGAGTACTCTATCCCCTAGCGCCACCTTGTGGTATTGTGTGTAAATCATATAACAAATTATGTTATTTGGAGGGCTTGATCCTTCCCCGACTGTGTACTATTTGATGGTAGTAGATGGGTGGAGTTTCAATGAGCTATCAATCAGATTCATTTGAACCAATCAAAACATTCTGCTCCCCACTACAAGCCACGCTGTTTTTTGTATTTTATTTTAACACTTGGTTTCTGCTTCGGTTGGTTTTGGTTTCCTCTGTTGAGAACTCAATTTCTTATCTCTCTGTTGTCTGACCCACCATTTTGTGACTTATATTACAGTTTCCTTATAATGCCCTGTTCTTGTCACAATATACTCCCACAAATTTGTGTGGAAATCTCAGCTGATATGGTGACTATTACCTTACATTATTATAGCTAGCACTTAAATCAAAAGTAGCTTTGAGTTGATTAGGCTAACCAGGGGCCCATCTCCCCTGGAGGTCGGGGGGCTTGCTCAGGGGCTATACTGGGCTTTTAGCCACTGATCTGGGTTCCAGTCATGCACCTCAGCCACTAGCCCATAGGCTACCCCCAGAGACAAGCTGTGCACTGCACTGCAGGGAGGTTATAAACCAGTTTGCTTGTTTGCCCAGTAACATATTATACTGACACACAGAGCTGAGTCCTGAACAGGTGCTTTTACTCAGAGCCACCAAAAAGCACCTGCATGCTGTGTTTTAGGACAGGTGTTTCCAGGTTCGGTCCCAGGTGAGAATCTTTCTCTTAATCAGTTAAGCTTGCTGAGTGTGTTTAATGTCTACCTCTTTTTATTCTTTAAACTTATCTCAGCCCAGTGTAGGTCTGGCTCTTTGTCACCTATAATTTTTTGATTAATGACAATTCATGGAATGAACAACATTTTTCGTAAGTTATTTTTTGTGGCAAAAAAAGGGAGGACATCCAGCTTGCAAGAAGGTTGGAAAGTAAAACAAATCTTTGGAAGTGATCGGTCTCTGAACCCACTGGTTGTTAGGAAATTACTCAAAATTAAAGTCTGTAAAATTTCATTGGAATTTTTTTTTTAAACACAACAGCTCTTGCCTTCAAAGTATATAAATCTGTCCATCTAATTTTGCTCTTGAAAAAATCCCCTCGGTAGTTCTTGGAAATGCTGACATTAGGGTAGTATACATGTTAGACCGCATGCATTTTTTTTCACTCTGCCCCAGAAAAACAGAAAAATAAGGTCACAATATTTTTTGTGATTTTTTTTTTTCATACAAATAACAGAGGTCTGACATCTGTCAACTACTAGTTTGGCAAAGTGGAGTCCATTTGAGTCAGATATTCTTGGTTTGGAGGGTCTTAGACTTGGTTTAATTCCTACATGCATGGGTACAGTGCAGGAAATAGAACTTAAATTAAGGTCAATGTTTTTTATCTTGAAGGCTGCCAACATTTTGTCGTTTGCTAACGTGAGATAAACATTTGCTACATGAAACATTGCTGCACTCTGAACTAATTAAATAATGATAAATTAAAACCAATTAACTTTGCAAAGACATATAAATGAATAATGGTGGAACAATAGGGAGTATCCAGAAATTACAATGACCAACAAGAACCTAAATTCAGAAGTACATCAATCTAAATATTCTCTGTGCTTTGTGAGTAAATGCGCCACCTTTTCCTGATAATAAGTCAATCATCTGTTGATTAAATGAACAAAAAAGCAGAAACTAAAAACTCAGTCTATGCTAAATTAAAATCCATAAAGGCTATTAACGGTTATGAGCTGGAACTGATTCGGTAAATTGAGACAAACTACTCACGAAGCAGGCACGAAACAGTAGCACTTCCTTCAAGAACAGTATTTAAATTCTGGGACCAAAATGAATAGTTAAAAACGACATAACATGCATGCTAACATCAACATGTTAGGCCGCATAATTTAAGTAAAAACACCGACTTCTATGACAGGACAGTCGTGTTCTGCGCTAAGTTACAGAGTACTGGTATAGTACATGAAGCTGTGACTGGACAGAGTATCGCCGTTGCCGTGCAGTACAAACCATAACACAATATTCATGCCATAGCAAAAACTATAAACTATGGAGCGCCAAAGCTTCCTTCAGCATTGCGTGGTGCGTCTAGAGTCCGCCTCGACCACTGACCCTGCTTTCCACTTCTGGCGGCCAGTACAGAAAAGCACTAAGATAAATATATATTCTCTATTTCCGTCTGTGACATTAGCCAAGCGATTGTGTAACTTGGGGAACATATGCAGCCCTGTTGTGTTGTATAATTGCATGCTTGTCTGAATCGCACGCAAGGCGGTAACGCTGGAGATCCGCCCGGTTCAAAACAAAGCAGGGCACCAATCCGCTGCGGCGAGCCCAAGCGGAAGTGCGAGCAGAGATAAACACACAGGCTGCAGAGCATTGACAGGCTGCAAAAACATCTCAAATTGGAAATATTTGACGCTGAAATGCGAATTTGGTTTAGCTGTAAGTATGCACATGTTACATAATTTGATAAATTTTGAAACTATGTTGTTTAATGCTATTGTCAACGCTGCAGGATCTGCTTTCGCTTTGCACCAACCCTGATGTTGGTGTATGTTGTTTACGTTCGAGGCGTTGACTCGTCTCTGTGGTATTCGGATTTTTCTTCTCACTTTGCTTGTGTTTTAGGCTGGAGTGGGGTGGCTTTAGAAGAAGATGTACAGTCTACACGATTACATGGTTGTACTGGAAATAAACTGTAAACAGTGTCACCTTGGTTGCTGGATCTGTTTTGTAGTTAACGAGTTACAATTAACTAGTCGTTAGTCTAAAGTTCTTTCGGTTTCGCTGAAGGAAAAAAACAGGAGTATCGAGAATTAGCTAGGCCTGATCTGAACTAGGCAGGTTTACGTAAAACGGAGTAGCCTATTTCGACTAATTATGTTCGCATTCTTCAAGCGTAGCCAGATCTCACTGTTTTTACTCTGCGTTAAGTATGAGTAAAAACAAGTAAAGACGTAGTTCACTGCATGTGCATGACTGATTATCTACGTAAGAGTGTCTGGAAAGGGGAAAAACGATAATTAACTATGTGACAAACAACTTCTCAACCTAAAACACGAGTGATGCGTATAGAGATCACACAGTACTTTATTTATAAAGTGGTCGCTACATCTTTACATATTAAATAATTTGCATAAACACAATGTTCGCAGAGATGAAAAAAATGCATACCGCCATACGAGTGTATTTGGAAAGGAAAATACTGCCTCTTCTCCTGTCAGTGAACCATCTCAACAGAAGTTAGATAGTCATCCGATACAAATCTAACGCCTGATGTAATTTAGAACTCAATATATCAAAATTAGTCCATTAAAAAATACATTTAATTAAATAAATACATATCTAAACATACCCGAGCTATGTGATGCTGAGTATTTTATACTTCAACCGGACACTTACAGTCAGCTTAATGAATGAGCCGTGCACGGAGGATTCGGCACTCTGACCTCACTCATCAACAGTGTGATAAGAAAAGGGAGAAATATGAATGCGCAGGTGTCTATGTGCATTATCTTCGCTAGCTTCACGCCCCTCAAGGGTGACGTCCCAAATCGTTACCCAAATCTCAGAATTCCTCCACACGGCAGGGATATCGAAGCAAGCAAACAAAACAATAATAAACAAAGCAAACAAACAAATCGGTAATCACAAATGAATACACTTGAAATACACGTTGCTCTAATACACGATGCTAATAGCTAACTGGATGCTTTCGCTCTAGAACGTGCACATTTAAAGGGTTACGCTCTCAAGAGTGTCGGAGTCTGTTTGGAAGAAGTACAAAAACTGATGGCATGCAGACTTGAGTATATGTCGTAATTCTGTACAAGATACCGTTGAACTTTGTTTTTTCTAGTTGTGTTTCCCAATTAATGTTCTAACTTTGAATTTCACCTGTTTTGTTTATAGTGTTAAACGTTGCACTTATGATCAGCGATCATGGAGGCTGTTACACTATAAATAAGTTACCATGTCAAGCCAGGCTGGAGCCGGGACTGCAGTATAGGAAAATTAGCTGGTATAAGGTATTGTTAAAAATCGACTTTTAAATAAATACACAAACAGTGTTTCCTGTCAATAGCTCAATTCATATGGGTTACACCCCGAAGTGTTTTACAATGAATGCACTTGGCAAAAAAAACAAAGCAAGTGAAAGTAAAGCAACACTAAATGGTAACAGGAATATTCATAATAACACAATTTTTAAAATATTTTCCATCTGACTACAGTTACACTTTTAAAAGATGAAAGTCTGTGACATTGAATGTCCACACACACATTAGGAAAAACTTCTCTGGTTCACCTGTTCCTTGTGTTCTTTGATGCGGCAGGTGGAAGAGGAAGTGATTGGGCTTGTGCTGAAGAACCTGAAAACAAACGATACTATTCTCTATAAATCAGCGAATCACCCGTACCAGGTCGACGAGGATCTCGCGCTAATCCTGCCGGATTCGGCTTTAACGGACTGCGGGAAATACCGCTGCACGCTTTGGCCCCCTATTGGCCACCAGATCAGAGAAGCAGATTGCAGCTATTATCCAGATGGTAAGCCTTTGCAAGTGTTTGCAAAGAAATCTGAATAGAGACACACATTATACTTCATATCACTACTGTGACTGAGCAGATCCTTATATCCAGAGAAGCTTACAGTGAGGGACAACACAAGCTCACACACCTAGTTATCATGAGAAATAGTGCCAGACATGGCTAACAACAGTCCCACACCAGTGGGTATATGCATGAAATCACTGAAGGACTAATACAAGGTAACTGTGATAATCAGAGCTAAAATACAACTCCTGAGTACAAGCAAACCATGATAATAATCAATAATAATAATAATTAGAATCCAGATGATAATAATGAGAAATCAGAATCCAAAGCACCATAACCAAAACCATAAAATAACATATTGTTGGTGTCAGTGTTAATGATAAAGACTCCTTATTTTGTAATTTATTTGAATGTAAAACAGGGAGCTTTGCATGTCATAATCGGAGGGGTGTGATAGTTTTACCTGGATAAAATTCCCACAGAACCGATCCAAACATTTATTTATGTATACCTGTTTACAATCTGTATACCTGTTTTTAATGAATGTGGAGGTGCAGAAAGATAAACTGTGAAAGACTCTGTTGTGGACAGTATCTAAATGCTGTAAAAATGTGATTTCAGTCCTTTACAGTGTATATTGTATGTGAAAGCTCTCCTTTTGGTTGATGTGGTATGGTCCTTCATTATGTGTATGACATGTGAAAGATGCTGTATTGAAGCTTCCTATTGGTTGATATTTAGGATGCACGGAACCCAAGGAGCCAGTGCTGTTAAAAGCCCCGCCTAGCAGACTGTCAAGCTCCGCCCAGTGGGATCATGTGACGTATGCAATGATGGGGGGCGGAGCAGCATTGGGAATTCTCCTGCTCATTGTAATCTCAGTCGCAGGCTTGAAATGGAAGTCCAGACAAGGACGGCCGTATAAAAACTTACCAATGTAATGAGTGCATTAAAAACAATTTTGATTGTTCTGTATATTGTAAAAACCAGTTAGGTTAATACCTGTTTTATAATAAAAATGTGCGGCAGACAGTCATGGTAGTAATGTGAAGAGATTTCAAAGGTAAGTAGCATTAAAATGATAAAAACCAGTGACATTACCTTTAGTTTTATTCCTTCAGTTCCACAGATGTTTGTTTGGATGTTAATGATTGTTTTTTAATTGTTTTTGAACTGTAAAGATTGAATCTACAAAAGGAAGTAATATTAACATTCTGCTTTCAGCTGTAGACCTTATCTGACACTGAAAATTTAAAAACTAGGTATATTTCCACTTTCCGTTCCTGTTTTCATAAGTCCCTCAAGATGGGGCCATTTTAATTGCAAACTCTTCTTTGTCTTTGTAACTTTAATTCACTTTTTATTTTGTTTGTTTGTTTGTTTTTTGACCCAATAAAAATTGAGATCTTTTTGCATTGAGATTGTATGCAAACCTGAGTGGAAATGTTCAAAGTTTTGTGTGTGAAATTTCCTGATCGTGTAGTCCATTCAAGTTTATTCATGGAAACGTGGAAAGTGAAATTAATAAAAAAAAAAAAAAGTGGCATATTAAACATGCCCACTGTTGATGTACATATTTTGAAAGATTATCTATCAGTTAACATGGTTTGAAATATTCACACCCTGGGTGCACCTCAGGTATTGTCTGTAATATCATGAAACCGAAGAATAGTTATGGTGACGTCACTCATTTGGTTCCGGTACTTCTTTTATTTAGGTTGCCCACCAAACCGGAAGTCTTCGATGGCTCCGCAGTGAAGCATCGCGATAAGATCAGAAGTTTATGGCCATATTTGCCCAGGATAATTTCTGACTGCTGAGTATGTGATGATGGAAGTTTTTTCCCTTACCTATAATGTTTTTTGTGTAAAAATGTAATCAAACTACAGGCACTGGTTTCGGTTTCACTTTACCGACTGCTAATCTTGTGGCAGCTGCAAAAGAAGAATTCTCTCAGTTAGCGTTTTCTGTAAATTGTCCCATGAGTTTTTGTATATTGTGTGCTTTAGAATATCAAACAGTTTTATTTCGCAGCTTCATTAATGGTTCGCCCTGGAGTTAGTTCCTTGTTTAATTTCTGGAAACGCCCATTTTGAAAAATGCAGGAAATGTCCACAAGATGGCGCAGAGCATTAGTTACTGTTAAACCTCGCACAGGCCATGTTGTATTGACTGAAACGCACAGTAGGAGGCTAAGTATTCGACTTTTTTCCTGTACGTTGTCTGCAGTGAGTGACTGACCAAGTATCGGATTCTGCTTTTGGTTCTTTTTGAACCTTCGTTTTTACAAGCATGTGCGCACAGATATGAGTTATTACCTATCAGAAATTTATCTCGGATGATAAGCAGCCTACATTTATGAGTAGACGGCTTTAATAAAGCAGGTGAGAAAACATTTAGCAGCAACTCAGTGTTTCCGTTGATATGTAAGATTTCCTGTGTGGGTGGGTATTAGTGGGATGAGCGACGTTTGACCCGTTTAATTTCGGTTTTATTTTGACTCTTTTTTCTTTAATCAAGGGAAAGCGCATTTACTCTGAGTTCTGCTTTTGATGCGGTTTACCGGTTACTCTGTCTCTCTGATGTGCAACCATAGCGTACATCAGAATCACTGGTAGGAAATATAGCTAATAAAACAATTGCCATTACACATTATTGAAAAATATAATGAAATAATTTAAATTTCTCAGTCTTAAATCACAACATTTTCAATTAATTGAAGCATTTGAATACATCATAGGCTCATAACATAAAATGCTTGCTTTGGGGAAGGCATACCCAACCTCTTCCACACAGGCTGGATGTTTTACAATCAGGCCCAAAAACCCATCCCTGCTGAGCTGCTTCTCTTCAGGGTTAGCTCCTGTTCTTCCTTGTTTTCTTAGTTTCCTCTCTTTTATTTACATGCTTGTGTTCTTTTATTGTGTCCTGTGTTTTCTTTTTGTTTTATTTGTCACTGCACTCCATTTTTCAGCACTTTGACTTCACTACACGAAAATCACCAAATGAATAAAATGTATGATTATGACTGTGGTTCTCATTATTTGTAGTACTTTAAGTAATTTTATTGTTTTTAGTTTGTACCATTAGTTTTATTACTGCGGTTTCTTCGTTTTCTTGCACCTGTTCTGTGGCCACCAAAGACAGGCGCTAAACTCACTGAAAAAAATTCTGTTCTTATTTCAATTCCTTTAATGAAACTTTCATTGTTTAAAGTTCATTTTTCCTTCAGTTTCAGGTAATCCAGTCCTACTGCCAAGACGCTGTCCTTTAGGAGAATGCAGACTAGCAAGTAATTCTCCAGCCTGCCAATGCCCACGTTCACTCAACCAGACAGCACCCGTTTAGCTCAGGTGATGCTTCTGCACACTGCCAGGTTGTCATAGTAACAGCTGAAACAAGGCTTCATGAACCCATGTTAGGGCGGAACTAAACTCTGCTGTCAGCCATTGACTTGTTTGAAGCGATAATAAGCTCCTGATTTTGTTCAGTGAAACTTCACTCCCCACTCACTAGGTTGCAGTCACATGACTGACCAGAGGGGGCGATCTCTGGAGATGAGACGGTAGCATCTCCCCTGAATCGTTCCTGCCCGGCATGTTTTCCTCAGCACCATAATGGTAGATTGTGGTTGTCTAATTTCCCATGAGAGGGCTGGAGTCTGGTGACCAGTGTCCTGTTAAAGTGAATTCTGAGTTCATAGTGGCTATTTTTGGCAAATTGCTGTATACATAGTTGTCTATATTATAATTCATTCCCTGTTCTCTGTACTGCCTTCCCTTGTGCACACATTTATCTGTATAGAGCCATAGAACAACTGTAGTAAATGCTCTGGAATAAACGTTTCTGCACCCCGGATATTTTACTCCATTAAAAGAGAGCGTTTTGACTCTCCATCATTGGAAATGCTGTTCTAGTGGCAGATCCATAGGACTCCTCAAGTACTCATTGCCATTACTTGAGATTAATTTATTTCAAATGCAAACTGTCATGTTGCAATGCATTAACAACACATGCCAGCAAACACTGTTCATGTCTGCTCCTTCAATGTAAGTCATAAACGGTAACATTAACAAAGAAGACTTTATCTGGAGAGCAATAAACAAAAAGTGAAACAGTAAAATATGGATCAAAATGAAAATAAAACAACTGGACCCAGTTGTCTCACTGTGACTTTATACAGTCGAAGATGACACTTGCAGTTCAGCGTTATACTTTTGAGGTCATTGTTGACTATTTTAAAGTGCAAGCTCAGCACTTGTGTATTCCTGCAGATGGTGCATTGAGGAGTGAACACTTTTGAATCTTGTAGACTAATTTCAAGATCAATAAAAAAACTTAAAGCCTCAGGTAGAGATTTGTACATTTTTATCCTTGCAAAACCTTTGATTAATCTCATGAAAACATTTACATTTTAAACACACATAGCTTTTGTTTTCTATCCTACAAAAACCAAAACCAGTTTTAAAATATGTGAAATACCCATATCTTTGATGCTCATTTAATTACTCTTCACACTGTTGGCTACAATTACATTTTACAGTTCAACATCCTTTGACACAAAACAGTTTTTCTGATTAAATTAAAATTAAAAAGACGTGTGTGTCTATGGATACATTCTCTTATTTGGATGAAAAATTACCTCCCTTTTAATTCCACAATTTCAAACCATAAAGACAAAATGCAGCTTGTTTTGAATTTTACAAACATCTTAAATATCTTCTTAACTAACAGACCATTTATCATGAATAAGTGAGCCAAACTGCCCCACAAAGACTGATGAAACTAGCATCATCCAATCAATTATGTGTCCTCTTAGTATGGCCGTAAAATCACGGTGATACCTGTAGTCGACCAGTAACCTATACTTTCTCCTGCATCTATTGTAGGAGCCAAAAACACATTCTGATTCTGACAACATCCCCTCTCCCCAAGTTACGCACAGACAAACATCAATTTTACGCGTACCAGACCATTCAAGATACAAGTAAACCGCAAATGCAGACTAATATATAAGATTCATATAAGATTTCAGTATTTTTGGCGTTTTAGCAACAAGATATTGATGATATACGTGTGTGTGTGTATGTGTGTGTGTCAGTGGGCACGCGTGAACCCATATCCTGTTCACATTGCATATGAAACCGCCCACCAATTCCAGTAAACTAACCTGAAAGACGTTATGGCTTGTCACTTCTTCATACGGAGATCACAGACGCACGAAGATGAGTGCGAGATCTTATCTGCATAGATTATGTAAGTGCAGATAGCTTGTCTTCATTATTTCATATTTTAATATGTTTTAAACCAAAACCTTAATTTGGAAAAAAAAAAAAAAAAAAAAAAACCTTAATCCACAGCGCAGCGTGGATATGGGCACTTCTCATACCTCAAAATACGTATCCTCATGAGCCAACAGTCCTTGCCATAATCAGATGCCTCTAGCAATGTTTATCTATTGAATTATGCATCGATAACACTTGATCACTATTTTCTTTCTTGAGTTCCACTTTAGGTGAAAGTTTTTGGATTGCTGTGGGTTATTTCTTTAAATGTCACTTACAGGTCTTGATTTAATGTTGTGATGACATACGGGAATATTTTGTTCTGATTGGGAAAAAAAAAGTCCTTTGTAAATTTCAGTGAGAATGGAGAAATTGTGAGACGGTATCTTGTGTGTTTCCGCAGCATATTTATTTGTCATCCTGTCTGTGCGGAGCTCAGAAAGTCTGAGTTCCATAAACGCAGAATGCGGCGCAAACGTCTCTCTGCCCTGCGATGCTACCAATCAAGCTAATCTGGCATACCGGTCTGTCGTCTGGTATAAGGTACGGGCGTGCCAAAACCTTAAAATGTGTTACTCTAATATCAAGTGTTAATGTTTCTAAGAATAAGACAGTTATGTAGTTTTGGCTTGTCTATGAATAGAAGCAGTTTATTGATATTCATTGTATCTTGAAGGTGTTACAGTTCCTACACTCTTAGCAGTGAAAAGTTCTTGCAAGCACCTTTGAAGGTTCTTCATTGGGTCCTACTGGATGAACCCTTAAAGGTTCGTCTTATACACTCATATATTCAAGGGGCTCTCTATGTATCTCTCTTAATAAGGTTCTACAGAGAACCCTTCAGCAATATCCCATATCAAATTAGAACCTTTAAGCGTTCCCCCAGAGGGACACATGAAGAACCCTTGAAGAACCTTTCTAAGCGTGAACTGCAGTGCTACGGCTTACAATATAATACATAAACATTTCAAGAGCACAGGTCTGTGCAGGATGATCTGCTGGTTAAGTCAAAAAATAAGTTAATAACTCATTAGCATTAAAATCAGACTCCCCTTTTATGTATTTTACTTCTTACTTGCCAATTAATTAATTAAAATTATGTCTCAAAATGTAAACTTACATGTATGTGGTACAACATTGTTGTATTACATAAATATCTACAATTGTTTGTATTACCAAAAACATTAAAGTTTGATATTGAAAAACTATTGACTATCCACAGATCAAAAACCCTGGAATTCTAAACTCTTGATTTATCACTTAAAGTGTTACAATATTTTGGTCATCTATTTTCAACACCACAGGAAAAGTACAGTTTGACCAGAGTTAATATTTAAATATGTAATGCAGAATTACATTATGCATCAGAAGTTTCAGCCTACTTCAGTTTTGTTTACTAAGTCTTTCATTATTGTGTACTTGTTTTGAGGGGATCTCAAAATGTGGTTTATTACAGGAAACTTCCAGCCCAGTTTTAGCATTTGTCTTGTGGTTTGCTACCCTTTGTTCAAGACTGACGCAATGTAGACCCCCAATCACAAACAAGACTGTCTTTAATTCCCATGTAGACCTCCAATCACAAACAAGAGTGTCTTTAATTCACATGTAGACCTCCAATCACAAACAAGACTGTCTTTAATTCACTTGTAGACCTCCAATCACAATCAAGACTGTCTTTAATTCACTTGACATTTTTACAGTTGGATGGCAACAAGAACGGGGTAGTCAGGAAGAACCAAAATGGGGAGACGGTGTCTTACGCTGGGGCTCGGACTGCGATGATCGGGGACAGCGAGGAGTTGGTGCTCCCGGATATAAGCCCCGAGGATTCAGGATTCTATTTGTGCCACCTGTCTGCAAAGGTGGGCCACAGCAACAAGGAATCAAAGCTCCTCTTGAATGTATCAGGTACAGTACACTGCATTCTCACAGGAAAGCCATAGATCGTACCTGCAGATGATCCCTGTTTTGTGGTTGTTGTCGTTTTATCATTATTAATCTGTAATCAGAGAATCCGGTGTGTAGGAGTAACCACAAACTCAGGACGCGTGAATGAAGTAAAGGATAACGGCAGAATAATTTTTGGCTCATCATTGTACTGTATCTTCACTATGAGGTTGATTAGAATAAATCAAACGTGGCTTTATAATGCCAGAGTCAGACACAATTCTGATTTAATTTAAATGAGTTCTGCTCATTCTGAGATGGCGTCCTCAGAGCCAATCCCTGATTTAATTTAAATGAGTTCTGCTCATTCTGAGATGGCGTCCTCAGAGCCAATCCCTGATTTAATTTAAATGAGTTCTGCTCATTCTGAGATGGCGTCCTCAGAGCCAATCCCTGATTTAATTTAAATGAGTTCTGCTCATTCTGAGATGGCGTCCTCAGAGCCAATCCCTGATTTAATTTAAATGAGTTCTGCTCATTCTGAGATGGCGTCGTCAGAGCCAATCCCTGATTTAATTTAAATGAGTTCTGCTCATTCTGAGATGGCGTCGTCAGAGCCAATCCCTGATTTAATTTAAATGAGTTCTGCTCATTCTGAGATGGCATCCTCAGAGCCAATCCCTGATTTAATTTAAATGAGTTCTGCTCATTCTGAGATGGCGTCCTCAGAGCCAATCCCTGATTTAATTTAAATGAGTTCTGCTCATTCTGAGATGGCGTCGTCAGAGCCAATCCCTGATTTAATTTAAATGAGTTCTGCTCATTCTGAGATGGCGTCCTCAGAGCCAATCCCTGATTTAATTTAAATGAGTTCTGCTCATTCTGAGATGGCGTCCTCAGAGCCAATCCCTGATTTAATTTAAATGAGTTCTGCTCATTCTGAGATGGCGTCCTCAGAGCCAATCCCTGATTTAATTTAAATGAGTTCTGCTCATTCTGAGATGGCGTCCTCAGAGCCAATCCGTGTAGTCGGAAACACAGGGTTATGATTTCCCCTCCATGCCAAGATCTCAGCCAGCGACCTCCTTTCCCCCGCCACCACCTCGTTTCCTCTCATAATGGGGGGGGGGTGGGGGTGGAGGCATTTTTCAAGTTTTGGGATGCATTCTGGGTGTTTCTGCATTAAGTTTAATTCTGCTTCAGGTCAATCAGAACAATGCGTGAGATCCTACCAGATGTAAATAGTACTGTATGCTGAAACATGTCCCCATGAAATGTGCTAATATTTGATAAAGTCACGTTTGACACATTTATCGCAGTCAATTAAGGCATCAGCGTTAACACCATATAAAAGTTTATACCGACGTGTAAAAAAAGCAGTTTCACATCCTGCTGCGACTTTCCCCCACCTTCCTATTTTCACCCAGAGTAGAAGCAGGAAGTCTAGTTTGCGTGAGGCGGGTGTTTAAGAGAAGGTGGGACAGCAGGTGAACGCTACACTCTGTAATGCTGATTTCTGGATATAAGCCATCATCATTGAGTACATCACTCTGCACTGAACACATTCACACTTATGAGTCTGACATTTACATTTTTAAACTGAACACATTCACACTTATGAGTCTGACATTTACATTTTTAAACTTAACACATTCACACTTATGAGTCTGACATTTACATTTTTAAACTGAACACATTCACACTTATGAGTCTGACATTTACATTTTTAAACTGAACACATTCACACTTATGAGTCTGACATTTACATTTTTTAAACAGACGATTTCTGTAAAGTGGGGTTAACAATTGCAGAACAGCAGAGATTGCCATATGCTTATGTTGCACATTGTAAAAAATGAGAAGATGGGTCAGCTTTAAAAATTTAAGTAACTCTGCTGCCGTGTTATTTTATGTCAACTCATTTAATTAAATTGAACATGAATTAAACTTATTATCTGAGGTCAGCATTATGTTTTTTTATTTTAATACAAAATAATTGAAAATCAACCGAAATTAATTGAAAATATTTTTATGGTGCAAAAAAAAAACAAACAAAAAAAAGGGGAGTGTGCATCCTCTCAATTTTGTTTTAACTTTGGAAATCCCACCTCACAGAAATTGGAAATATATGTTGAAAAACTCAGATGAAGGCAGAGGTGAGTGTGAAAGTGGTTGTAGATCAGACCTAAATGGCCCTGAAGGTTGTTTAAACCCCCCTGTGTGTGTCCACCCTTCCCAGAGTGTGTCACCCAGGCCACGCCCACATCAGACTCAGACTGGCATGTCACTGATGCCACGGCGATGCCTAGCTCCCATGAGCCCTGCATGGGCGAGACTACGCAGGTCATACAGATCTCCACAGCTCAGATACTCTCCGGATTCTCAGCTGTCGCTGTGGTCAAAGGGCTTCTGTGCGTCCTCACCATTTGGGTAAGAACATAACTACAATAATGACTTTTTTTCTGCCTGACAGAAGGGGTTAAAGTTATTGTCCTGAGTCAGAACATGGAGCTGGTGTCTGCTGACCTGAGACTACACATTGAGATGCTTTCAACTGAAATTCTCCCTCTTAAAAGCATTTCCAATATAAATTGATATTATTAGTATTAGTAGTAGGTGTTTTAGTATTGCTCTTGTTCATTTGTTTTTCTTGTTCTGTTTTGTTTTGTTTTTTCTTTGTATTGAACCCGTTGGACATTAGGTCCTCAGCCAAAGTTGTAGTAGAATATCTGGCTAAGAAGATTAGATTTGTTTAACTTTGCTTCGGAAGGAGGCCAGGGGAAGATAAAACGTTTTTGTGTTCCTGTGAAGTATTTTTTCCAAAGCTGTTGAAAATATGTTATTGAACATGTTAGTGAAACTATGTGTGGGGGGGGGGGGGGGGGGGGTTACTGATGTGGTCCCCAAGAATGAGTCAGAGGGGTGATCCTAACGGTAATGTTTCCCACCCGTAATGGTAATGTCCAATGGAATTTCCTGGGGGGAAACCAACCATAATGGATGATCGCATAAACAGACCTCCAACTCAATGCATATTCACCATTAAATTCATTTTAGATCACAGTTTACAGACAGGTGTATTTTGGAGTATTTCTTGTCCCATCCTGCTGTTTTTTTTCCTCATTCATGACAGGACTTCTCATCATGACATGTGTCAGTCTGTAAACCCTGCGTTGATTTGTTTTTGTTGATCTTCCCAGATCCTCCTCGCTGCCATGAGGAAGGAGGAGAGGAGGAGGCTGAGCTTCTGGTCGTGAGAGTGGCAAGCCCCTGCAGCAGACGCGGACCGCCAATCCAGCGCCAACCAGGACAGGGGTTTGCTCCTGTTGCCACGGAAATGCAGCAGAACTTCCTTCACAGGCATGAATCTCAAAAGAGAGCAGTCTTATGACCATGCTGAGAAGAACTCGATTCAATTCATTTAATATGTATAGGGTTCTTTTTCACAGTACCATCTTCACAAAGCAGCTTCCCATAGAAGGTGGGCCTGAGAACCACATAAATGTGTGTTTCTGTTATGCGAGAGGTTATGGGTGTGCAGCTCTGTGGAGTGGATGTTACATTTATATATGTGTGTTTCTGTTATGCGGGTGGTTATGGGCGTGAGGCTCTGTGGAGTGGATGTTACATTTATAAATGTGTGTTTCTGTTATGCGGGTGGTTATGGGTGTGCAGCTCTGTGGAGTGGATGTTACATTTATAAATGTGTGTTTCTGTTATGCGGGTGGTTATGGGCGTGAGGCTCTGTGGAGTGGATGTTACATTTATAAATGTGTGTTTCTGTTATGCGGGTGGTTATGGGCGTGAGGCTCTGTGGAGTGGATGTTACATTTATAAATGTGTGTTTCTGTTATGCGGGTGGTTATGGGCGTGAGGCTCTGTGGAGTGGATGTTACATTTATAAATGTGTGTTTCTGTTATGCGGGTGGTTATGGGCGTGAGGCTCTGTGGAGTGGATGTTACATTTATAAATGTGTGTTTCTGTTATGCGGGTGGTTATGGGCGTGAGGCTCTGTGGAGTGGATGTTACATTTATAAATGTGTGTTTCTGTTATGCGGGTGGTTATGGGCGTGAGGCTCTGTGGAGTGGATGTTACATTTATAAATGTGTGTTTCTGTTATGCGGGTGGTTATGGGCGTGAGGCTCTGTGGAGTGGATGTTACATTTATAAATGTGTGTTTCTGTTATGCGGGTGGTTATGGGCGTGCAGCTCTGTGGAGTGGATGTTACATTTATAAATGTGTGTTTCTGTTATGCGGGTGGTTATGGGCGTGCAGCTCTGTGGAGTGGATGTTACATTTATAAATGTGTGTTTCTGTTATGCGGGTGGTTATGGGCGTGCAGCTCTGTGGAGTGGATGTTACATTTATGCTGAGGAATATGCTGTTGCTATTGTGTATATTTACGTTCTGTGGTAATTAGTTATTGAATATGTGGGGGACTTCATTGGGAGCTTTGCGTAGGGTGAAATTATGGCTAACACAGGCCTATGTTTAAAAAGGAAGAATAGAGGAAGTAGGCAGAGACTTCTGAAAAATGAAACTGAGACTTATTTGGAGGAACAGAAACTCATGTCTGTGGCAGCGCCATAGTTTTGTAATACTCACACCTGACTTTTCAAAACATTCATCTCTGCAGTTTAAATTATTCCACACAGCTGTGTGATCATGTGTAACTCTTCACGGTTATTGGCAAATATAAACAGAAATGATCTGACTGTTTTACATATTACTCATGTCTATGACTATTATTTTAAAATGCTGATGTGAAAGTTTCAAACATTATGGAGTAAGTGTATGAGGAAAGTGGTGACACTACGGCTCAATGGAGGATTATACTATACTGTATTAAACTGTACTGCATTCCCTAAAAATGCATGTGACATATTCCAAAGGAAAATCTATACAGGTGCTTTGCATTGAAGCTGAACACATACATAGCACATACATAGCACTGCATGCCTTAAGGTCAATGTAATTAAAGCAATGCATTGGTGTGTATGGCAGCCCCATGTCTGTATTGCATTTAAAATAGACAGAATGAACATAAGGTGCACCAGTGGGGAAAAAGAACAGGACACTTTTGTGACCATAAGTACCAGGGTGGGGGGCCCACGAGGGTGGGGACCATGCCAGGACAAATTAAAATGTCTGAGCGAAGGGGGGTGCAGTTACAAGTGGTTATAACTCTGTATTAGCACATAATACCGCTCACCACTTCCTGTGTACGCCTTATTGTCACTCAAAGAGGACAATAAGTCCTGTACTACAAACACACACACACACACACACACACACACACACACAGCGCTGTAGGTGTTGTATTCAAATTGTCTGTGGTAGCGGAGCTCAAGTATGTGTTCAGTTCTGCTCTAAAGCTTTTACCTGTGACCTGAAAGCAGGCACAGTGTGGGAATTTATTGCAAATCATTATCATGGACCAAATCCACAGTTTTACTAACATTTAGGTCCAGGAGGTTGTCATCACACCGAGGGATCAATCTGTTTCCTGTCTGAACCCATCATCTTCATCATCTTCATCATTAGAGATTTAGAGATGCAGCCCACCAATGCAGGGGGACTTTTGGGGAATTCCCTACTCCGATCGAGGGGGTGTGAGCATGAAGATGCAAGAATTTCATTTTTGGATTGGAACTGGTTTAGCTCAGAGTTGGTGAATAAGAATGGTTATCAAACTGTGCCTTGAAGTTCTCCTCATGCGTCAGTAGAAATGATCTCCGACACCTGACTGTCCAGCCTCACATTTCAGGAGGTTAAGTAGCTCATGCTCCGTTTGTGATTTTAATTGCTCAGAGTTTGTTGGCTGAAAGGTGAGGTTGTAGTGCATGTATCAGAAATACTGGAGGAGTCAAAAGCGTTACTCAGACAGAGCTGTTCTTAGCATCCAGGTGGGAGTAGATACTGCTTAGCACATACATAAGGGCAGCAAACTCTCCCACAGACTATCAGTGAGCAAACGACACAACCAGAATTGATGATCACATGAACAATGCTTCCACTCAATTCATATTCACCTTTAAATTCATTTTAAATCACAGTTTACGGACAAGCGTATTTTGGAGTATTTCTTGGCATGATAGGGCCACATTGGGCTGTAGTAGGATGTGCCAATTACATTCAGAGGCATGTTACATTCAAAATAATTGGTGCCACTCCTATGTGACACTTGGCTAATGTCATGAGTGCACTTACCAGTTAACAGTTTAACAGTATCAAAACACTGGCATTCCAAGAATTTGTAAAAAGTGACATAAAGCCAGTGAGCAAAGACGGTTGATGGTGTGTTATTTTTCCCTGCAGTGTTTTTTTTTTTTTACATATATATTTAAAGGAGGTGGACGGTGGAATATCTAACCATTTTTCAAGATGAAAATGTTTTAAGGACTGTGGGGACACTAATTATACTAAATAAAATTGAGACTAATTGTAAACATTGTCAATGTAACCCTCCTTTGTAATGAGAGCTAGTAGAGGACTGAAATTACAGCAGTCACAGCTGAAGGGATTTCCTCCTTGAAGAAAAAAAGTGAATTTTATGTTAAGCAAAGGTGTGATATAAGAATGGTAAACAACTATTTTCTTTGAATTTTAATGTTATTTTGGGATGCCCAGAAAGTAAACAAACAATGGAAGACCACTGGGAAAAAACGGGAATGGTTACCGGAAGGTCATTAGTAATGGAGTATCCATTCTTTAACGGGGCCCGACACTGAGCTTAGCATGGTGCCGTTTCCTGTTTTCCCCGCAGTTTGTTCCTTTGCAATTGCGTTCCATGGGCAGGCAAAATTGGTTTGTTCACGGACCAGCCTCTCCGGCCCGCGCAGATTATCACTGCAGTTACAGAAATAGACTGCACCATAGTTACCATGGCATTCAGATCAATTTGCTGCGCACACCACATTATACTTTCAATTTACTTTTGATAAAGTGTGACGCACCAAAATATAAATATATATAGAAATAAAGGGCTTGATCAATTTGTGGATAAATTGAAATGTGGCCTCTCTTGTAGGACCTCCTGTTACTCTTCCTTAACGTACAATAAAGAGCGTCTTTGAAATTTTCATCAGTCACACTCATTCTGCATGTTTCATGGTGTCCTAATAGCAGTCCAGAACAAAAGGGCTACATGAGGTCAAACACAGTTAGTTTCTTTAACACACGTTTACATGAGTATATTATCCTGGATACAAGCAATCATGTCCTTTGGACTGTGCTCTTTTCATTCTAAGGTAGACCTTTAAGAAACTAAAGAGCATTTTGTTAGAATTTTAAACATGCTTTGAGAATAAGTAAATTTCTTTTCTTTCCCAAAATTTTATATAAAGGCCAGCCCTTGGGACAGTCAAACAGTCTCTTTATGGGCGCATGCAGGCCAATCCACACAGCCCTCAGTCTTTTTAACAACATTACATAATTTAGGGTGAAGAGAATGGACACCCCAGAGGACACCATGCTTTACAGAAATAATTTAGATGAATTTAACTTGCAAAAGGGTTCAACAGCAAAGACAAAACCTGCATCCTTTTGAGCTGCAAGCCCAAAAACACAATTACGCACCACAGCCCTCCGGCCCTGGGGCCACAGACGATATCGTAGCAATGAGATGGTAAGTTTGAACATTCACAACATGAAAATCAAAATGCAGACAATCACATACCCCACATCAGCATGACTTTATTTTGATAATTTAATCTGCTGACCTTTGTGTTCCGTCTCTTGTACATAATTTGATTTCTTTGCAGCAAATGTAAAAATGTCTCTGATTCATTTCATTTACAAGGAAAAAGATCTGTAAGATCTTTGAAATTCTAAAACTTCTAAGACTTCACATCTGCTATCATCTGGTATTGTGCATTTCAGATTGGCTATTTCTGGTGCAGACCAACATAACCACACTAGTCAACACCTCCCAAGTGGGGTGCTTGTTTTAGTTAGCAATGTCAAACACCTCCCTGTAACTTTTTGGCCAGAGGACTTTTCTCAAAGGTCAAAGGTCGCTCTTTCTGTGGGGATCATCTTGCAACCTTTTAAGACAGGGCTTGATCACCAACAGGTGTAGACGTTTGACAAGCAATTCTATCGTTAGCGCCTCCCACTGGCCTGGGCTGAGCTCCGAAGCCAAAACGAGAAGACGACTCACCTCAGACCCACAGTGATGCAAACTGCCTGGCAACAGGGTGTGTCATCAATCTGACAGTGCTGTCAAAATACTTAATATTTAAAATATGTTTTTTTATTATTTTTATTAGTTTATTGATTGACAATTTTCCTTACATAACTGTAATTTCATCTCTGATATACTTGCTCTGCACTGGGCAGAAGCTGCATGGATACCATAGAAGGCGTGTTTCCGCACTTGACTATTCATGTCTGAAACAACTTGCTGCTGTGTATTCTATAGTAACTCTGTATGCCGCGCTCGCGCATTCATTATTGTGTTTCCACAGCGGTCTGTTTACCCACATATCATAGGTCAACAGGTGAATAACATTCATAGAGTGGCGAGTAATACGTTTTTATGGTCTCCTAATGTTTATTAGTCAAAAAGCCGGAAAAAGCATTGACCTTTGCAATCTTTTGTCAAGCTGTACAGGGCCAGCATAAGATCAGGGATAAACACCAGAAGCATCAACGAGGCTAGCAGGGGGCAGACTGACTGGAAGCACAGTGTGTGCATACGTAAACATGTCTCTCATATGTCATGAATACACAAATAAACATTTACATACAGCAGCCGCCCACACTCCCGGGCCGGGACAGCCTCAGGGTGGGCTGGTTTTTGGTTTTACTCAGCACATAATGACCAATCACAACCACTGATTACAAGGTAATCTCACGTAAACTCACGTTTCCTGCTTTTGGACGTACTGTTGAATTTGGGGTGAAACCGAACATCAGCATCCTGGACACCCCTGACACAGCGTGTACCACCATTCTCTGAACAACACTCCTCACTGAATCACTGATCACACATACGCACTGTGAGCAGGTGTGCATCCAGAGCCCCTGATCACCCATACGCACTGTAAGCAGGTGTGCATCCAGAGCCCCTGATCAGACATACGCACTGTAAGCAGTAGTGCATCCAGAGCCCCTGATAAGGCATACGCACTGCAAGCAGGTGTGCATCCAGAGCCCCTGATCAGACATACGCACTGTAAGCAGTAGCCCCTGATCAAACATACGCACTGTAAGCAGTAGTGCATCCAGAGCCCCTGATCAGACATACGCACTGTAAGCAGGTGTGCATCCAGAGCCCCTGATCAGACATACGCACTGCAAGCAGGTGTGCATCCAGAGCCCCTGATCACACATACGCACTGCAAGCAGTAGTGCATCCAGAGCCCCTGATCAGACATACGCACTGTAAGCAGTAGCCCCTGATCAAACATACGCACTGCAAGCAGTAGTGCATCGAGAGCCCCTGATCAGACATACGCACTGCAAGCAGGTGTGCATCGAGAGCTCCCGATCAGACATACGCACTGTGAGCAGGTGTGCATCCAGAGCACTGTAATAGCTATGAACTACCAATCCATCCACACGACGATCATCAGATAATAAAATAAGAAATCCTTTTTCCAGTCTGTCCCCAGTGAACTCATCCAGGTTCCAAGGATGTCCGGCACCTGCTATTTATAATCGTACCTTTTATGTTTGCTACCTAAACTATTGCTACCTAAACTAACCCCAAATTTGAAAGGCCACCCTCTTCTGAAAGGCACAGACTTTCCTCATGCAGACTCAGGTAACCAGGCCCACCCAACATGCCCCTGTGCATGCTGGGACATTATGTTCTTAACGGTGAGCCAGTGAGGTATGTCTGTATGTGTAGCAGATGCATGCTTTATACAAACCTGCTTGCTGTAACTATGTTGCCTGTTAGAAGAGGGGGACAGAGATGGTTTGTTTGTGGAAATAAAAAGCATCTATCAGGGAGAATACAGGTTCACAGAGATCAGATAATCAGTATTATTCAGATTTCAGTGCTGCCACACAAAGTTCTCTGGAAACCAAGAACCAAGGGCCACTGTTCATTAAATATATGCATTTGAAACAAACTAAGCTGCACATTTAGTATGACGTTACTTGGTTAGTAATAAAGCTGGCCTTTGGATTAATAAGTGCTCTTTCTGAGGGTTTTTTTTTCTGTTTTGGGAATTAGAATTCAAAGGGAAAGATGATGTGGGTAATTCAGAACCTGTGCATTAGCGGCTAATGGCCTGCTTAAGAGACTGACGGAAGTGACCTTTACAGAATCAGCACAATCTCTCTTATTATTTCTCTTTTATTGAATATTTCATCCAACGCTGTCATGGGGGTTCAAGTTGTTTTCGTACTTTCTGTTTTCTTCCTTTTTAATCTTTTAGAATTGCCCATTTTATTACGTTTGCTTCATGTCAAGTAAAATAGCTATTTTTAATAATTCCATACATTTCAGTATCTCCTGATTATTTTATTCATCGCTGATTATTCTGTTTATATTTTAACCAGTGTTTAACAAGAATTTTTATTCCCTTTTTTCCTCAGATGGAATAAGATGTGCATAGGACATTTTCTCCTCTGAAGCACAACAGCTTTCAGCTGTCTCACCATCCTCTACCTTTCCCATTCTGCAGTAAACCAGCCAAACTTCCCAGTCATTCCCTATCATTTCATATTAAGAGCTCTCTCCTCCGAAGTACTGCTACCGAAGTACTCACATCACCCCAACAGGGGATGGTGAGACAGACTATCAGTTAAATTTGTTTCATTACAATTTCTGCTCTTAATTTTTTCAATTTAAATTTTATTTTATGTAAAGCCCCAACCATCTCTGTAATCTGATGTTTTGGCTGAATTGCTTGACAAGCTCTTGAACGACAGCCAAAGACAAGTTCAAATCTCTTCATAGGAAACTGTATTTTACCACGGCCTAATCTACAACTGAATCAGCATCTGGTGCTCACAGCTAATTAGTTAATTGAGTGAGGAGGGTAATTGGTAGAAACAACACAGGAATCAGTCTGGCCCTCCCACCGTACAGCCAGTTAAATTCCCATATCTTGCTGGAACAGCTGCCTTCTAGGGAACAAGCAAAACCAGATCCCCTCTACATTTTCAGTGTGGGGAGGGTTCCAAAAGACACTAAACTAGTGTCCACTAAATGAGGGATTTCAGGGAGAAACTATCCTGAAAGCAAGCTCTCAGATCACAAATGGGGAAAAATGGAGAGAGCATAAGTTTCAATTACAAAGTACATTTCTGAACGCAAAATTCCCACCACTTGGGTTTTTCCTCAAATAACTCAACTATCCTCCCATTCTGGGCTCTCACGAATTAAAAATAAACCCACTTTGGGGCAGTTTGCTAATGAACTTAAATTGTCAAGCAAAAAGAAACCGACACAATTATCAACGCCCTGCTAGGACAGAATACGCAATACCGAAACGACCAGGAGCAGCGCTCCCACCCTACGACTCATAGTTCCCAACTGAGTTACCCCTGCACACTGGGGGAAGTTGTAGCTGTGGTTGATTGGCCGCAGGTGGCCCATCTCACACAGGCCCTGCCTGTCAACCAATCAAGGCGGCTCCACCCACCAGCTCCAGCATCAAAACCAGACATGGACTTTTGGAATCTGAAATCATTTCTCCTATCTATAGCCACATATCATGAAGGAATTTCAGTGGCTCCCTTTATTATGGTGCTAGCAACACCAAGGTTGCGGGTTCAAATCCGGCACACTCACTATATCAGTAGAGGCCAGTGCTGCAAGACACTTCTGACGAGAGTCTGTTCCCCGTGCGCAGCCCCCTGTGACAAAGCCTTTCTCCTGATCTCTGTGTGCTGCTTTATTTCCCTTCTTGGCACAATATTGCGGGATTCACATCATTCACATCTGAACTGAAGGAGTTTCCATGCTCTTTTTGAATGCAATTTTATACGGCTTCTGAAATCCACTCACTGTAGAATTCTCAGCTCCCATCAAGCACTTTAATTTAATTGTATTTGAACATGTTTAAAGATTGAAGAGAAGGAGCGATGGTCTTTTCTCACTGACAGCTTCAAGGCGCTGGCTCTGCCCCTGGACAATCGATTAGAGCAAACCACAGACACATTTTTATAGAATAGCTTCTAACTAACATCCATGAATCTCATTTGTCTTCTTTTCCAAACTGCAACTTGTCATTCCTTAACAGTTTTTTTTACAATCTGCTCTAACTTATTAAACAACAAAGTTATTATTTTGATCTGTTCTGATCTGTTTTTTTTTGTGTTCTGTGTTTTCCACGTATTATAAATTGATTGCTCATTGAAGCACTTTGTGCTTATAAATATTGAAATGTTTAGCGTTTAATGGAGTCTACCAGCATATCAGGATGGTTAAAAAAACCCAGAAACATGAATGGAGTACACAGTTTACTGTCTTCATGGAATCAATTTGTCCAATGACGACTGGTGCATGTCTGAGATATATTTATGAGTGTGTGTCTTATTTTCCGTACGGGGACTGTATCGGTTTGACTGGGCCTGCGGACATTATTGACTCTGCCCCAGAGGAGGTAAGATGGCCCCCAGCAGCTCAGAACGCAGCCCCACTGAGTTCATCGGCATGGTAACATCCATCGATCGCATTAGTTGGGTGGAAGGCCGTGGCTGACGCCCCAGGGACTGCGGGCTGTTCTCAGCAATGATGTTGTTCCGCTGGCGGCCTGCGGCAAAGGAATGGGCCTGAATCATAGTGATTAAAGACAGGGGATTTTCACGGATCATTCGACTATCGATGAATCTACCGCAAATGCGTCACGGACCGTGACTGCTTAAAGTGGGGTCAGGGCTTTAAAAACAGACGATCTGAGGCCGTTTCACTCCAAAGGAAGGTTAATTAACAGATGGACATCTGAAGGTCAGAGAAGCTGTTCAGGGACACAGAACAACCTCAGAGACTGAAACGTAATAAGAATGGAGGTTTTAGGATCCACGGAAACATTTGAAATGCATTATTTATCTATTATGATTACTAGTGGTGGTATTAACAGCTAGTTTGTCTTCAGTGTTCCATCACTCAAGCATCCAGAACACAATGATTTCAAACTGTTTCCTAGCAACATCTGCTACTAACAGCACCGGCCCAATTCAAATGAGTAACACTGATCATCACAACAAGATGTAATGTTTTCTTGTTGTCAACATCTACCTGGAACGTGTCTTTCGGTTGGCATACCTTGGAAGGTAAAGCATATCTGCTGTCTGAATAAATATTTTAGCCTCATATCTGACACTAAGTCACATGGCTACACCTGTACCTTCAGTCTGACTCTACTCATTGCAGTATCCCAGTCTGCACTACCAGGCATGTAGTACCAGGCATGTAGTCTGTACTACCAGGCAACTGGACTCTCATTCCAGTTTTAAAGGTAATTTCCTGCAGTAATACAGTAAAAAACATTGATAAGACAAATGAGTTTGGTGTGTCATCACAGTTATTTATTTACAGTTACATATCTTCATAGCTGTGCTATCATTTAATTTCATTTCATTAAATCAATACATGCATACAGACAATGTACTTAATTTGATAGTTTTATTTTTTAAATTAATCTAAACAGCAGCTGTAATAGTTTTTTTGTGGAACAAATATAGATTAACTCAATATTGTCAAACCACAGTTTATTCATTTTTAAATAATATTGTTTCTCCTGTTTTCCCTACAAAATGAGCCCAATCTAACACTAATCTAATAAGCACTGCCCACTGCAAACCTCCCCCACTGACTCACGAGGAAATGGCTGAGGATATAAATCCTTTGATTCGCAGGGCAGTAATGGCGCCCTGCTATAACTGTCAGCTTCGGGCCATGGGCAGTAATGGCCGCCCTGCTATAACTGTCAGCTTCGGGCCATGGGCAGTAATGGCAGTCCTGCTATAACTGTCAGCTTCAGGCCATGGGCAGTAATGGCCGCCCTGCTATAACTGCCAGCTTCGGGCCATGGGCAGTAATGGCCGTCCTGCTATAACTGTCAGCTTCGGGCCATGGGCAGTAATGGCGCCCTGCTATAACTGTCAGCTTCGGGCCATGGGCAGTAATGGCACCCTGCTATAACTGTCGGCTTCGGGCCATGGGCAGTAATGGCCGTCCTGCTAAAACTGTCAGCTTCGGGCCATGGGCAGTAATGGCCGTCCTGCTATAACTGTCAGCTTCGGGCCATGGGCAGTAATGGCCGCCCTGCTATAACTGTCAGCTTCAGGCCATGGGCAGTAATGGCCGTCCTGCTATAACTGTCAGCTTCGGGCCATGGGCAGTAATGGCCGTCCTGCTATAACTGTCAGCTTCGGGCCATGGGCAGTAATGGCCGCCCTGCTTTAGCTGTCGGCTTCGGGCCATGGGCAGTAATGGCAGCCCTGCTATAACTGTCAGCTTCGGGCCATGGGCAGTAATGGCACCCTGCTATAACTGTCAGCTTCGGGCCATGGGCAGTAATGGCCGCCCTGCTATAACTGTCAGCTTCGGGCCATGGGCAGTAATGGCAGTCCTGCTATAACTGTCAGCTTCGGGCCATGGGCAGTAATGGCCGCCCTGCTATAACTGTCGGCTTCGGGCCATGGGCAGTAATGGCCGTCCTGCTATAACTGTCAGCTTCGGGCCATGGGCAGTAATGGCACCCTGCTATAACTGTCAGCTTCGGGCCATGGGCAGTAATGGCAGCCCTGCTATAACTGTCAGCTTCGGGCCATGGGCAGTAATGGCACCCTGCTATAACTGTCGGCTTCGGGCCATGGGCAGTAATGGCCGCCCTGCTTTAGCTGTCAGCTTTGGGCCATGGGCAGTAATGGCACCCTGCTATAACTGTCGGCTTCGGGCCATGGGCAGTAATGGCCGCCCTGCTTTAGCTGTCGGCTTCGGGCCATGGGCAGTAATGGCACCCTGCTATAACTGTCAGCTTCGGGCCATGGGCAGTAATGGCACCCTGCTATAACTGTCGGCTTCGGGCCATGGGCAGTAATGGCCGCCCTGCTATAACTGTCAGCTTCGGGCCATGGGCAGTAATGGCCGCCCTGCTATAACTGTCAGCTTCGGGCCATGGGCAGTAATGGCACCCTGCTATAACTGTCAGCTTCGGGCCATGGGCAGTAATGGCACCCTGCTATAACTGTCAGCTTCCGGCCATGGGCAGTAATGGCACCCTGCTATAACTGTCAGCTTCGGGCCATGGGCAGTAATGGCACCCTGCTATAACTGTCAGCTTCGGGCCATGGGCAGTAATGGCCGCCCTGCTATAACTGTCGGCTTCGGGCCATGGGCAGTGATGGCCGCCCTGCTTTAGCTGTCGGCTTCGGGCCATGGGCAGTAATGGCAGCCCTGCTATAACTGTCAGCTTCGGGCCATGGGCAGTAATGGCAGCCCTGCTATAACTGTCAGCTTCGGGCCATGGGCAGTAATGGCACCCTGCTATAACTGTCAGCTTCGGGCCATGGGCAGTAATGGCCGCCCTGCTATAACTGTCAGCTTCGGGCCATGGGCAGTAATGGCCGTCCTGCTATAACTGTCAGCTTCGGGCCATGGGCAGTAATGGCACCCTGCTATAACTGTCAGCTTCGGGCCATGGGCAGTAATGGCCGTCCTGCTATAACTGTCGGCTTCGGGCCATGGGCAGTAATGGCACCCTGCTATAACTGTCGGCTTCGGGCCATGGGCAGTAATGGCACCCTGCTATAACTGTCGGCTTCGGGCCATGGGCAGTAATGGCCGTCCTGCTATAACTGTCAGCTTCGGGCCATGGGCAGTAATGGCCGCCCTGCTATAACTGTCAGCTTCGGGCCATGGGCAGTAATGGCCGTCCTGCTAAAACTGTCAGCTTCGGGCCATGGGCAGTAATGGCACCCTGCTATAACTGTCAGCTTCGGGCCATGGGCAGTAATGGCCGCCCTGCTATAACTGTCGGCTTCGGGCCATGGGCAGTAATGGCACCCTGCTATAACTGTCAGCTTCGGGCCATGGGCAGTAATGGCCGTCCTGCTATAACTGTCAGCTTCGGGCCATGGGCAGTAATGGCCGTCCTGCTATAACTGTCAGCTTCGGGCCATGGGCAGTAATGGCACCCTGCTATAACTGTCAGCTTCGGGCCATGGGCAGTAATGGCGCCCTGCTATAACTGTCAGCTTCGGGCCATGGGCAGTAATGGCACCCTGCTATAACTGTCAGCTTCGGGCCATGGGCAGTAATGGCCGCCCTGCTATAACTGTCAGCTTCGGGCCATGGGCAGTAATGGCCGCCCTGCTTTAGCTGTCGGCTTCGGGCCATGGGCAGTAATGGCACCCTGCTATAACTGTCAGCTTCGGGCCATGGGCAGTAATGGCACCCTGCTATAACTGTCGGCTTCGGGCCATGGGCAGTAATGGCCGCCCTGCTTTAGCTGTCGGCTTCGGGCCATGGGCAGTAATGGCACCCTGCTATAACTGTCAGCTTCGGGCCATGGGCAGTAATGGCACCCTGCTATAACTGTCGGCTTCGGGCCATGGGCAGTAATGGCCGCCCTGCTATAACTGTCAGCTTCGGGCCATGGGCAGTAATGGCCGTCCTGCTATAACTGTCAGCTTCGGGCCATGGGCAGTAATGGCACCCTGCTATAACTGTCAGCTTCGGGCCATGGGCAGTAATGGCACCCTGCTATAACTGTCAGCTTCCGGCCATGGGCAGTAATGGCCGCCCTGCTATAACTGTCAGCTTCGGGCCATGGGCAGTAATGGCACCCTGCTATAACTGTCAGCTTCGGGCCATGGGCAGTAATGGCCGCCCTGCTATAACTGTCGGCTTCGGGCCATGGGCAGTGATGGCCGCCCTGCTTTAACTGTCGGCTGCGGGCCATGGGCAGTAATGGCAGCCCTGCTATAACTGTCAGCTTCGGGCCATGGGCAGTAATGGCAGCCCTGCTATAACTGTCAGCTTCGGGCCATGGGCAGTAATGGCACCCTGCTATAACTGTCAGCTTCGGGCCATGGGCAGTAATGGCCGCCCTGCTATAACTGTCAGCTTCGGGCCATGGGCAGTAATGGCCGTCCTGCTATAACTGTCAGCTTCGGGCCATGGGCAGTAATGGCACCCTGCTATAACTGTCAGCTTCGGGCCATGGGCAGTAATGGCCGTCCTGCTATAACTGTCGGCTTCGGGCCATGGGCAGTAATGGCACCCTGCTATAACTGTCGGCTTCGGGCCATGGGCAGTAATGGCCGTCCTGCTATAACTGTCAGCTTCGGGCCATGGGCAGTAATGGCCTCCCTGCTATAACTGTCAGCTTCGGGCCATGGGCAGTAATGGCACCCTGCTATAACTGTCAGCTTCGGGCCATGGGCAGTAATGGCCGCCCTGCTATAACTGTCGGCTTCGGGCCATGGGCAGTAATGGCACCCTGCTATAACTGTCAGCTTCGGGCCATGGGCAGTAATGGCCGTCCTGCTATAACTGTCAGCTTCGGGCCATGGGCAGTAATGGCACCCTGCTATAACTGTCAGCTTCGGGCCATGGGCAGTAATGGCAGCCCTGCTATAACTGTCAGCTTCGGGCCATGGGCAGTAATGGCCGTCCTGCTATAACTGTCAGCTTCGGGCCATGGGCAGTAATGGCCGCCCTGCTATAACTGTCAGCTTCGGGCCATGGGCAGTAATGGCCAGGCTTGAGGGGGTTTGAGTTGAGACACACAGCTGCACCACAATCGTGCGCTTTTGGTACGTTCACCACCCGAAAACAGGCCTATTAAGTAATATTTCTTGTGGTTTTCTTCTAAGGTTGTGATTATTCAGGGAAAATATCTCTTCACCAGTCCATATCATTAACACAGTCATGAGAAAAGAAAAAGATTATTTCTATAGGTGACACAATACACACTTGCATAGGCTAGTATGCTAACTGCGACATAACCTATGATGTCATGTCTGTCCTGTCCTTCACATCATGACTCTGGCCAATCCTACCTGAGGGGAATTGATCCCCTGGATTCTGTTACCATGGTAAAGGTCTCTCTCATAAATGAGTGCCAAACAGCCGTTATACCCAAGGGTAATTAGCGATGCAAGTGCCCCCCTAATTGCTGTCACCTATCTCTGGCTCACAAGACCTTACTGGGCGTGGCCTTCCTCCTTAGGGGCTGATGGGATACCTCTGGCACCACTAACTTGTTTGTTCTTCCGTGTTTTCTCCCTTCATGCCGCAGATCCTTCAGAACACCCCAAAAGCACAAAACGTAAAAGTGAAAGTGGAAAACACCATTTAATGTGCGCATGAGTGCTTCACAAAAACAACCCTCTAAATTATGAATGTATGAATATTAATGGTTTCACACTTTGATTGTGTAAGATATTCCAAAAAAAGCACATTTCCAAGAATACATTACAGTACATTCACAGTAGATGTACTGGAGAAAGCCGTCATACACATGAAGGGCCAGAGCTCTGGGGTGTTTCTCAAAGCAATATTACAGGGTTAGCCAGCTAACTATGACAGACATTTCTGCTATGGTGAGAAAGAAGTGAATGAAATGCCTACGTGTCTTATTTTTTTCAAACATTCACCAAGGTTAGCCAGCTCCCTCCTTAGTCCTACATCATGAAAAAACCCCCGGTTAACCACTGGCCTGTCCAGTCTCCATCTTAACTCCCTGATGTGGTATTTAGACACCTCAGCCCACAGCTAGGTGGCCACAGAAGGTGGTGAGGTGTTTTTCTGTATTTCCAGGTGATGTGTGAAACAGTGGCAGTCCTCGCACATGATGGCAGCATGTGGCGGGGGGGAGAGGATTTGTGGCAGGATGCTAAACATTTATGATGAGCTCAGGATGGAGAGAAAAATCAAGAAAAAAAGTGTAATTTGACCTAGCCCTCAGTGTAAAAACACTTTTAATCCCAGTAATGAAATTATCATTCCTACTATTAATGGTACTATACAAGATTTTCTAATCTTAAACACGTTTCTTGTTGCTAGACAACTCAAGATAGAATTCCGGCCATGGCTGGCCTGCCAGCTAATATAACGGAATTATGTGCACTACGACTTCCAAACCATACACGTCTGTAACGACGTGTAATTGTCAAGCCACGGCTAAGTTAGGATAAAATCACATTTTTTCTCTGATTTCTCTGATCTCTCTGTGAACCGTACTACCACCAGTAAAGATGTGAAACTATAGCTCTGCAAAATCTCTGCAAAGATCCTGGTTTTGTGTACAGCGTTCATCAACAGTGTACTGCATGCCCCCTCCGGTCTTATCAGGCACCATGTGATCTTACAATGGCTGAAAGAGAACGTGAACTGGTTTTAAAAACCAAACCGTTGCAGACTAACGCCCACGTTTCAGATGCCTGGGATGGAGCAGCTCCTCTTCCAGAACAGTCGTTTTATCTGAAAATCAACAGATTCCATTTAAAAATACTGTATTTTATTGTCATCTTGTTGCTTTTATTTTGTCACATTACTGCCAGCTGTAAATGAAGTGTGGAAGCAGAATGTTGATTGAGTTTGTGTATTTATCTGAAACGGTCATAGAGCCACTTCTCTTCTGTGACTACTTAACAGCCATGTTAGAGGCCTTTTCTTTGAGAAGTTTAACAGAAGATAATCAACACAATCTCTGACTTAAGTCAACAGTTCATGTTCTGAACAAGAACCTCTTTCCTCACTCGTCATGGCCTCTGCCTGATGCTTATTTCAGAAGCATGTTTTGAAAGGTCTTTCAGCAGTTACTGGTTGCATTTGTGAGACGTTAGCTCACGTATGTCATGCTATAACAGAAGTGCAATAGAAATGAAGCAGAAAGGTTTGTCCGAGAGGACAGGTACATACAAAGTACGTCAGTATAAAATTAAACATCACGCATACAGACTGACCATGTCACATTCTGTGAAAAAGTGTTTGATAAATTCTCCATGAAGAAACTGACTGTTATTATCATCACCGTTTGTTTTTTGGAGATATGAACAGTTTAAAACAGTTAAAATAGTATCAGACTTCCATTTCTCTTCCAACCAGTTGCCTCTCAGCTCTCAATTGCTCCTCACTGTGAAGCTAAAAGATGTCATGCTTCATATCTCTTTATAAGATTCACAGAAATTTCTCTCTGAATAGGATGTGAGCACATTTCAGATCTAGGTGCTTGCTGAGTATTTTTTTAACTTGATGAGTTTCCTACCTTTCATATTAATGTCATTTCTCTAAAACAGCTTCACATTACATCCACTAATAACATTTGGTTTATATTGTGCATGAAAGAAGACACATACACACACACGCATGCACACGTGAGCGCACACACACACATAGAACACACACACACACGCATGCATGCACACACACACACACACACACACACAGGCTCACGTGCACACATGAATATATGATATATCATTTTGGTGAGCGCAGGGGGGGCTATAGCTTTCATATCATTCTCTTTAGCATCATGTGAATCCTGTGGTGTCCAAAATAGCAGAAAGGGTCTCATTCCCAGGAAAGGTTGCTCAGTCTGACCTTTCTACACGCGCCGCCCGTCAGAGAAGCACTCAGCCAGCATAATCACCCTAAATGAAAAATAATCAACACGCGAAAAAACAGCTGCGATATTTTCAGTCCCGCACTCAGGTACACTTCACATTTTATTAGTCATCTGTTATAATTCTCTAATGCTTTCAGTTCAGGGGGTTCTGAATCTAAATGCACATGGAATAAATAAATAAATACATTATTACTAAAATAAATAAACACCAGCTTTATACAGACAGATTACTATCTGACCGTGACATTCCTGTACACAGCGGCACGAGGTATCAGATGAGAAACGCAGGTAAGCCAGACTCCCCTCCTCTCGCTGTTTGACTATTCGGCTGTTCGGCCGTTCGGCTGTTCAGCTGATCGGCTGTTCGGCCCCCTCAGTACTTGAACCGGAAGCTGCAGCTGATGCCGAAGCAGCAGATGATCTCCTTGAAAGTGTTGCGCATCTCCACGCTGCGGAAGGCGTAGATGATGGGGTCGATGACGGAATTGCACATGATCAGGACCAGGTAGGTGGTGAAGTGAGACATGTAGCACACGCAGTAGGGGTTCTTGGGGCAGGCGATGATGAGGATGAGGTGAAGGAAGAAAGGAGCCCAGCAGCAGATGAAGACACCCAGGAGGATGGTGATGGTAATGGCGCCCTTCATGCAGGTCCGCTGCCGCACCACGCCCTCGGCAGGCAGCGCCGCGATGCGCTTGACGTGCAGCCGGGCCAGCAGGAACATGTGGATGTACAGCGAGGCCATCAGCACCAGCATGGTGAAGAACATGGTGATCAGGCACACGATCACCGTCTTGCTCTCCGAGTAGACGATGAAGATGATGCCGCAGACGATGCAGGCCAGCCAGATGGCTGCAATGGCGAGCAAAGCCTTGCGGACCGTGACAATGCTATGGTAGCGCAGGGCGTAGAAGATGGTGATGTAGCGGTCGATGGCGATGACCAGCAGGTTGCAGATGGAGGCCACCAGAGAGATGCAGATCATGGAGTCGAAGATGTTGTCCATGATCTGGATGAAGCGGTCGTTGACCACCAGGTAGCGGTTGTTGAGGATGGCGATGACCACCGTCTCCAGCGAGTTGGAGACGCTGACCAGCATGTCGGCGGCCGCCAGGCTGCAGAGGAAGAAGTACATGGGCGAGTGCAGGTTCTTGTTTCTCATGATAGCCAGGATAACCAGGATGTTCTCCAGCAGGCTGACGATCCCCAGAGCGAGGAAGACCTCGGCTTTGATCAGGACCTGCTCGCACAGCCCCGGGGCGCTCCGGTTCCCTGCCGTGTCCGTCTCGTTCGCCTTCCCCGTGCCGTTAAAGAACAGGTCGGGCAGTGCCAGCAACCCCTGGGTGGCATTCATTGGGTGCTCTGGCGGACCTCCCCGGGTCTCCGGAGTGTCAGCGGCGTGGTCCCCGGTCTGTCTCCCACCGACGGCGAAAGGCTCTCCTCTACAGAGCTCCCCGACTCTCCCGCTGCAGCGCTGACGGCGGACTCATCGTGGCGTGCGGAGAGGACCGGAGAAAGGGAAACGCACCGAGTGAGCAGACCCTTCTGTAGCTGTGTCAGTGTAAGAGCTGCAGGATGTGAGAATGCGAGCATGGATAAAGGGTAGACACACACACACACACTCACACTGTGAGACACACACACACACACACACACACACACACAGACATCATCAAGCCCCTCCCCCTGGTTAAGAGCATCAGAACGCACCACTGGCAGAGGACTGTCCTCACAGCTGCGAAATAGCTGTGCCACACACTCATCCACAGGTTATGGGCAGGCCGCAGGAGACACCCCCTGCAGCGTAGCGCCCCCTGTAGGCCCTGGAATTGCATGTTGTGACAGTTACAGCATCACAGAGTCTTTATGGAATAATTGATCACCTGTAATCAATATCACGATAGTAATATTGATTATGATACAAATTATTTCACATTATGGTAACAATATAAAGTTTCTGTTGCTAAGAAACTAGATAGCCAGCATGTTTTGTTACCCATTAATACATTTTTTTCATTGTTGTTAAACTGATGTAATCAGTAGGTGTAAGATCTGAAAGTGATTTTAAAAAAGCGTGTTTTTTTTCTCTGTTGTTTCTGCAGATGTGTGTCAACAGGAAAGAGTGGGAGCAGAGACGTATTCGCGGTCAGGTCAGGATGTGCACAAAAACACCAAAGAACAAACCAGTCTGGGGGTTTCTGAACTTATAAACACAGTGACTTTGATTTCAGTTTTTTTTAGCCTGTTTCAAACTGAATCACATTTATTAATTTTTGACGAGCTGCGGTGGAAATTTGCCCTTTCATGTCTTTGTTCATGAATTTGTTATGAATATGAAATTGGGGTGTAGTGGTTTTTAACCACTTGTGAGTTTACAAAATATTTCTACTGTTTACAAGCAGGTTTTAAAACAGGAGTCACTATTTCAAAACAGTTAACACAACCCACAGAGTCACACCGCTAAATGACACACAATCACTTGCAAAATGCTGTAATGCTCTCAACATGTCAAACACATGCCACACAATCAAGTAAGCGCGTCAAAACAGAATACACTGTCGCCCGAGGAGAAGTTCTGTTTATCCATCAGTTGTCAAAAATGCACAAAAAGCATTAATATGTGTCAGTATTGACAGAAAGGTTTCGATAGGGCATGCGCACAGCCTCTTTTGGTGAGCTTCTCTATGGTCTCCTTATTATGATACAGTTTGGAATAAGATAGTAGATTTAAAAAATCAGACCAAGATCTGTCATCATTTCCCCTTTCATCAACAGTTGCCTGCCAAAGCAGAGGTCATTTTCACCACAGCACTACTTTTCTTTTTCAACCAATAAATACTTTTTCAACCACAAAATACTTTCACTCTGTACAATGACTTCTGTTTTAAAAGACAGACTACAACGACTTTATGCGACAAGTCATGCAAACAAAGTCGAAGATTAAGGCAGCAACAGCAAATGTGAAAGTCAGCTAAAAACTTTAATTTTACAATATTGCATCACAGTCAGAAAGAGAACAACAGAGTCATAACAACAACAAGTCATAAAGAGACATTCACTTTCAGGTCATATTGACACATACAATTAGTTAGTTTTTAGTGCATCTTTGCGTGAAATGGTGGACACCTTTTCATTCGATGACTTTTACCCCATTCAGAAACATTTGTTTGACTTTGGTTTTGGAGTTTTATAAACCATGATTCATTTCAAAGGTTTGTGTTAACCAATTTCTGAAAGTAATTTCTGTTTCAAAAAATGCTTGTACGCAACAGAAACATTTTGTAATCGTACAGTTTGTTCTAGAGTGTGGGTGTAATTGTGTGCATGTGAATCTAAGAGTCTGTGATTTTCAGTGAGCATGTGTGTGAGTGTGAGTGTGTGTGAGAATGCATGCACATGTATGTGTGTCTGCATGGCTGTCTGAGTGTTTGTTTGAGTATGTGGTTTTGTGTGCCTTGAGGAGCTCACATGAGGAGCACCTCAAGACACAGTTTGATTGATTAAACTGTGATTTAAAATGAATTTAAAGGTGAATATGAATTGAGTGGAAGCATTGTTCATGTGATCATCAATTCTGGTTGTGTCGTTTGCTCACTGATAGTCTGTGGGAGAGTTTGCTGCCCTTATGTATGTGCTAAGCAGTATCTACTCCCACCTGGATGCTATGAACAGCTCTGTCTGAGTAACGCTTTTGACTCCTCCAGTATTTCTGATACATGCACTACAACCTCACCTTTCAGCCAACAAACTCTGAGCAATTAAAATCACAAACGGAGCATGAGCTACTTAACCTCCTGAAATGTGAGGCTGGACAGTCAGGTGTCGGAGATCATTTCTACTGACGCATGAGGAGAACTTCAAGGCACAGTTTGATAACCATTCTTATTCACCAACTCTGAGCTAAACCAGTTCCAATCCAAAAATGAAATTCTTGCATCTTCATGCTCACACCCCCTCGATCGGAGTAGGGAATTCCCCAAAAGTCCCCCTGCATTGGTGGGCTACATCTCTAAATCTCTAATGATGAAGATGATGAAGATGATGGGTTCAGACAGGAAACAGATTGATCCCTCGGTGTGATGACAACCTCCTGGACCTAAATGTTAGTAAAACTGTGGATTTGGTCCATGATAATGATTTGCAATAAATTCCCACACTGTGCCTGCTTTCAGGTCACAGGTAAAAGCTTTAGAGCAGAACTGAACACATACTTGAGCTCCGCTACCACAGACAATTTGAATACAACACCTACAGCGCTGTGTGTGTGTGTGTGTGCATGCATGCGTGTGTGTGTGTGCCAGCATGTGTGCATGCATGTGTGTGTGTGTGTGTGTGTGTGTATGTGGCATTGTGTTAAGAATACATGAAATTTCTCTGCCAGTACATTGTGCATGAACAATAGTCCCTGTGTGCTGCTTCACACAGTGCTCACAGATCTTTCTGTTTGCCGCTGTCACCCAGCTGTTAGTCAATGCTGAAGGTCACGCCACCTCAAAGGCACAAGTTACATGTCAGATTCTCCATCTTGTGCTAACATTGTCAGGCCAAGGGAACCCCACCATAAGCAGAGAATTCAATCGAAATGAAATAACAGGTGTACATTATCACTGAAAATGACAGATAACACAACACTTTTCAAGCCAAACACTGAAGCTTAATGTTTTACTTATTTAATTATTATTACTTAATTTTGAAATTACATTTTACCTATTAGGAAAAGGACACAGTCAATCGGTAATCTTTCATGAACCTTTATCTGATGGAGAAGAAGCCATTTGCTGGAAGCCCACTGCTTCCCTTAAAGGATTCTCTATCTTGCCTTACAGTTTTATTCTTCTGTCTCATATTTTTCTGTGTTAATAGTTTTTGGTTCCTTGTTTGACTTGGAAAAGAGCAGTCCTTTTTTGAATGAAGTCATCCTCAGCAGCACAAACAAGCCAATCAAATTCAGCTGCAATGCAACCCAATATCGAAACCATCCTCCTCCTTACCCAAACCCTAACCCCAACCCCAACCCCACCAAGCATACCACCATAAAACAACACACCCACACTTGCTCACACCTAAACATTATGTAACAGCAATAGCAAAGGAATGCAGATCAAACCTTAATTTAACCAGCCATTCATTTTATCTTTGGAGTCTTATTTTTTATATCAGACTGAAAGGACACACAGTACATGCATTTTTGGCTGACCCCACCCACCCACCCACCCCTTTTCAGCATGGGGCTGGGTTTGCAGTCCTCCCCACAGAGACGGGGGGGTGGGGGTGGGGGTGAGCTGCTAATTCCCATCGGGGTCAAACTGAGTGGATCCGGCTCCATGGCATTTAAAACAGAACTGCCACTGGCTCTAAGGAGCCACCCGTGAAGGACAGGCTGAGAGGAGGCCGTCAGATCAGGGCAGCGACGTGGGTCAATTCGGCCAGCCTGCTCTGCCATTCTCTCACCGAACAACTCAATGAATCACGTAGACACTGATATTTAAAACATCATTTTATTAAAATCTCAGCAGTGAGCTTCCAAAATGACTTGTGTCAAGCGATACATTGTATTCTGTATTGTAATTATGTTGTGCTCTGCAGCCTGCGTTACCAAACTAAATTTGCAGAGCAAATGCATTTACCAACAAAAACACAAACACTGAAAGACTGCATTGGCAGACGGTCAGCCGTGGATACACAGAGGAGCAAATGTGCCATCATTTTGTTTTATTATATTATTGTTGAATTATCTATTCAACATCTGCTGTTACTTTCATCTAATAGTTCCACTGTATTAACCAAGAAAAAAATAGTTAACTGGTTTTCAAAAAAAGGTATTAGCAGTACAAAATGTTAGGGGTTGACAGTAAATGAAATTAAGAGGCATAATGCTCTTTGGCAGCAAATCAAAAACTACTTTTTCAAGTTTTGGGATTTTTATTTTTAAAGTAATTCAGTGTTTTTATTGTTATATGGTTCACGCTGTATCATTTTTCTGAGGTTCAGTTCAGTCATTGGGCCGCAGAGACACTGAGCTCCACAAACAGACCTGTCACAATTACTACCATCACTCCTACATTGACCTTTCCTTAGTACAGCAGCATCTCCTTCAGCTTTGCTTAAGGTCTCAGAAATACAACCTCAATCTCAAAAAGATTTCTTTTTTTATATCACATGTATTTATACATTTTACTATTTTGTAGGTCTTATTTTAAGGAGCAGGTATTACATACATTTGAGTCTAGAAATTAATTTGACATGAAAGGAAAATAAAAGTAAATATATACACATTATATGTAAACTGAATTTATCTTATATGGAATAAAATTTTACACTTAAAATATTGAGGTTGATATTTTCCTCAAGTTTGCTCAACTTACAAAAAAAATCATTTTGACACATTCCTCTACAACATCTAACACAGCTCCCACAGAGTGAAAAAACGAAATAAATAAATGAAAAATGAACAAAATGAAAACATTTAATGACTTAAATGACCCTCATGGATGTGAACGTCTGAGCTGAGGTGAAACTAAATAAATAAATGAAAAATGCAGTGAACAAAATGAAAACATTTAATGACATAAATTACCCTCATGGATGTGAACGTCTGAGCTGAGGTGAAACTAAATAAATAAATGAAAAATGCAGTGAACAAAATGAAAACATTTAATGACATAAATTACCCTCATGGATGTGAACGTCTGAGCTGAGGTGAAACTAAATAAATAAATGAAAAATGCAGTGAACAAAATGAAAACATTTAATGACATAAATGACCCTCATGGATGTGAACGTCTGAGCTGAGGTGAAAGTTCTTTCCACAGTTTTTCAAACCACAATCAGTTCTTACTCTGTCATAAACAGATGCATATCTTATTTGCTACTTGTGTGCATGGATCAACAACAGGTATAGTACATCACACACACACACACACACACACACACACACACATACACACACATGCACACACGCACATGCCCGTACACACACACACACACACACACACACACATACACACACACACGCGCACACACGCACACACACACACACACACACACACACACACACATGCACATGCACACGCGCACACACACACACACACACATACACACACACACACCCACACACACATGCACACACACACACACGCACATGCCCGTACACACGCGCACACACACACACACACACACATACACACACATGCACACACACGCACATGCCCGTACACACGCGCACACACACACACACACACATACACACACATGCACGCACACGCACATGCCCGTACACACACGCACACACACACACATGCACATGCACACGCGCGCACACACACACACACACACTCTCTAACCCTGTTAACTGAAATAGATTGAACTCGTCCATCGATGTATCCTGGTCTTGACTATTTATCAGTGACTCATGGTAATTATCAGGTTGTGTTCTGAGAGTTTAATGGGTGCACTTTGAGAGTATGCCGTTTCCAGGAATCTCACGGTCAGTCAGGTCTGTGTTCTGTATAATTTCTG
>JAFBMS010000056.1:130000-137500 GCA_019788955.1 Albula glossodonta | reverse complement strand
AGATTCGGGTTTTTCAAATGAACGGTTCACCGGTTATTCAGTAGAAAACAGCCTTTTTCATCTCTGTGCCATGAGACTGGACTTTCAGAACAGAGCCCAATGCCTCATAAACTGGTCAGAACCAAGAGGAGAGACCAGTGCCTCCTGCACCGGTCAGAGCCAAGAGGAGAGACCGGTGTCTCCTGAGCTGGTCAGAACCGAGAGGAGAGGCTGGTGCCTCCTGCACTGGTCACCGCGGGAGAATGAGCCGCACAGGAAGGTTAAATGCCTGGTGGGGGAAGCGGAAGGCATTAAACCGCCACGCTGTGAAAGCAGACAGCGGCTGGGGCAGAATCACACAGGTGCAGGATACACGATAACATCAAAGAAATCTACCTGTCAAGCTGCTGACTGCTGCTGTGATGGGAATGTTTTCTGACATCTGAAAGGTGTTTTAGACATGGGCTTCTGTTTGAATGCATCTCCTCAACATCTGAACTTAACAGGCTTTCTGAACTTCATCTCAGTGCACCATTATTATTTTATTTTTTTGTAAATGCACTGTGTTCTCTCTGTGTTTCTGCATATTGCTTTTGGTGAGCCGTGAAGACACATTCCTCTCCTTTTGTAACTTGAAAACTTATTCCTCTTAGTTTCCAGTAGGGGGCACCTATCCAAGAATGAATAGTGGAGTAGTCAGACAATGTAAAGCAAATGAAAGCAAATGTGGAAGGGGAGGGGAAGGATAAGCAGGAGGCGTGCTGGATGGTTGCTCCGCCTACCAACATCTCACCAATCGCAAAGAGACCTGCCCCCATTAGAATGAGGTGCACGTCTTTTCTATGGCTGATGTCACTCTGATGTCATTCTGAGCTCCCACACCACAGGTAGCGGATGAGGGAAAGAGCTTCTGTAACGGTACATGGGGCTTTTCGCTGATGCAGTGGTTGCCTCGGCAATACTGGACCTCCCTTCCCCCTGACATGCAGGGGTGCTTTCATGAAGTCTCATGAAAAGACATGCCCCACCTCCTCCCCATTTTTTCCCCTTTTTTTAATGATAATGATAATAATTTTGTGTCTTTCACTTCTTTATGGTGCCAGCTACCAATCAAACCCACCCAAACAATCAACCAGACAATGTGCAAACCCCTTTCAGCAATTTCTTCTGCAAAATTGTACTAAATTCTTTGAAATTCTCTTAATGTTGTACCGGGATTACTCCCTACATGTTTACAGGCGCCCATAATTTACACTACCCGCCACGCAGGATGCAGACCCACCATCTAAAAGTCCATAAATGTGCCAGCTTTCCCATCAACGCACCGTTTATGAGCAGAAAGCACATTCAGTGCAAATAAACAATGGAAACAGCAAATGCCTGGCACAAAAAGGCACAAAAAGGCACAAAAAGGCACAAAAAGGTAATGCAGTCTCGGGGACCGGACGCTGTACTCTGAAGTGCCCATCTGTTTGACAGACAGCGTTAAGTACAGGGAAATTATGGTGCATACCAGTATTTTACTGAGCTCTGCTTTTCAACAGCAAAATAATGAGTGCTTTATTCATATTCTGAAATCACGCCGCACCATTTCAGCCTCACCTCTCTCATAAGTGAAGTTACACAAGTTTTTTTTTTCTCTATTTTGTGGAGCAAAAGGGTTTTAAATTCCATCCACACACAGTCTGTATGTACTGCTGTTTCAGTAATGTCTGTAATTGCCTGGCACTTTTATTGTGAGTTAAAGTCAGAGGCAAAATCGCGTGTAGAGATATTTATCGTGCACATTTTGTGACATACATGATAATGAGTATCCCATCACAACGATATAAGCATGTGACACTTAGAGAACGACGAAAGGATTTTTGTACAAAATAAACTGTATGCTGCTTCATATGTACTTGCTAATAATATATCTAAATACTAAATATAGATCAAAAGGTATGATAAATAGATAATATTGAACTTGTATCTAATGACTGAGTTCAAAAATATACACAAATATCTATACACAAATATTATACATTTATAGAAAAGTAATATTAGAATATTTTTTTTTCTTCATACTTTTTTCAATTACATACTTTATTTAAAAAAAAAAATAGATCTTTTTGCATGTGTGTTGAATATGGGCCAGCAAACAAAACCTTCAGGTATATTTAACATTTTGATGAAAAGATTTGCAATATATGCTAATGAGTTCTTCCCATTGGTGGCTGTTTGGATGAAGCAAAATGTTAAGAGCAAAGAGCTGACAAAATGATAGAGTTTATGCATAGGGCTTGTCCACTGCAACCGTGTCCACTGTGTGCTGTACTGTTAAGGCCTAGCTGTAAGTAAAGCTGTTTGCTGCACTACTTTCCAGGTTATAAACTGGCTAGTTTGAATATTGATTTCCTCCACCTGTTTAAGCTAGCACTTATGTAACATTTGGTTCGTCTTACCTGATGATGCTAGATGAATGGAATATCTGGTGTGTAAGTATCCGTGGACGCCAGATCGTCTTCAGCTGGAGGAAAAGGAAGTCCGCCACTGCCCCCTAGGGGTTCTTATGAGAAACTATAGGAAGGGGAAATACAGACCAGAAGCTGATTAAATGTTAGTTTGACTGAAAACACAACTTTTTATTCAGAATCATGTAACTGCTCTGTAACTGAGGCCCTTAAAATGCCTATTAGTAACATTTTAACGATAACCCCTGGACTTGAAACTTGCTTCTAATTAACCTTAGATCCGTAGAGCCGCTGGGGCTAAACTTTGCTGCAGGTTAACTGTAGGATCCTAAGTAGGGCTGGGTAGCCAAAGGCACTTTATACAAAATATTCGCACTTTGCTAACAATAAGAATAACCCAATCATGTAATACTGTATAATAATTGCTGATTAATTCCATAGCTATCTAAGCAGGATGGCTGGCTATGAGGCTAACAGGTGGATTTACCTGGAGTGCCTCTGTTTCAAAAACCAGCTTTCCTTACATATCGGCCGCAGCTCAGTCTCATGCACTGCACGTGATCATAACAAACAGCCCATCTGTGCATAGAAATATTCTGCACTGCACATGAATTCATTTTTTTTCGGTCCTCGCTCTCCCAACATGCTGTTTCACCACAGCGCTACTGTCCTGGCTATCCTCCCCAGTACTCCTCCCTACCCTACCGCCAGTCACCGACAGGTGGGGCTAATTAGCAAATGTTAAAGAGATATGAACCAAACGTTAACCCTGAGGTGGCATAACTTATTTCTTTACCCAGGAATCGCACAAATGTGGAAGCACCTGCTTTCAGCACAAACTGTGACCCTCAGTCATCGCTCTTTTGGACACCAATGTATTTTTACTAAATTCTTCCTTTTTTTAATGGATATATAACATTTAGATAATAGATTTATATTTGTCTGCATGGTACCTCTCCATTGCAATTTCTTGTTAAGGGAATCCATTAAACCGCTCAGGCTGAGCCAAATTATGCTTCTTACAAAATGAACAAGCACAAGAAATTGCGAGGGTAATGGTTCTTATTCAGTCACAGCTGTGCGAGATATTTCAGGAAACACTGGGTCAATGTTCCGCCTGCTTTTTCCAGTTCACTGTTCTGGTGATGGACAAGATTAATTATGAGTGCTTTTTAATTTTTTTTTAGAATATCTGATCAGCCTAAAGGGAACTGTCTAGAGACCTTAGCAGTGCTTTAATAATGAGAAGAGTCTCATTGTTAAGCGCGCCAGTACTAAGAGCCATATTCAATGTGGTCTGAACTACACCACTGCTAAGGGACCAGAGAAACCAAGACCAGGGCAGAGTTACCACAGCATAGTAACTACACATGAAGAGGACCCATAACTTAAATAGAGTTATCTAAGTTCTGGGTTAGAGTTAAATAGAGTTTATTATTCTATTTAAGTTTATTACTTGTTTATTCTTGCAAAGCCATAGAGTCTGTACTTTTGGAGTTTTCAACTCAAAATACTGTCTGATTAGTGTGATGATGTGATAAATAAACAAATCTTGAATCTTGAATCAGGATTTTTCCCAAAAGCACAATTATAGCTCCGCTCACACAACGCACATTTCCCATTATCTCATCGTGGAAGTCATTGCGACGGAGGATACCAGAAACATTGCGTCACAGGATAGCAGTCCCTGAGAAATTCAGCGCAGTGGCAAACCCATCACAGCCTGGTACGGCTCCACACGGTTGCAATGGGCATTGCTCATCCTAGCAAAGGAACTCAGCCCATCTGGCCCTAGGCCAAAATAAGCCCCCCAGGTGTGTGTTTGAGCAGAGCAGTCATGACCCACCTGTTGGACTGCACATGCCCAGTACTCCACAAACCCCCATGTGAGGAAACACTCAGCCGTTTTTATTCTCTGCTCAGTTTTTCACTTTCAGGGATACAACGCAATATAGAGGCCAAAAAACATGCAATTATTCAAAAATATTCATCAGCGTACACTAAGAAACCAAAGGAGGGTTCTTTGCTGGCACCATAGAGAATCATTGGCAAATCAGCAGGAACTAAAAAACACTAATGATGCTATACAATACAGCCCTGTACAGATATGTACAACCAATTGTTATAAATACATATAACCAGTTATGAAACAAAAAAGAAACTATTGGTTCTGAAGATCTGTAAATCACAAATCTTCTCCGAGTATGAGTTAAACCATCTTTGGAACTGTTTGCCGTTGAGTGAATACCCAGATACCAAGCTAAATTTGCATTAAAAAAAAAACAAAGCAAACAAGGTCATTCTTTGCATTGTAACTACTGGAACAAGATTTTACAGCTCTCTCTCTCTCTCTCTCTCTCTCTCTCTCTCTCTCTCTCTCTCCGCACTTGTTCACCATGTTCTGAACAGAGACTAACCCATTTTCCCTCCTCTCTTATCTGCAAAGAAACATTCATCTTTACACTGTTTTCTTAACAGCTATTTTCCAAGAACTTTGCGGTATTCTTCCCTTTACCTAACGACACAAGGGTCAGGAAGGGCTGAAACTCCACACTCTGAAAAAAGAGAGCTCGCTAAGTATCCCTTCTAATGCCCAGGATGAGTCCATTCACAAAGCCAGGCCTCGAGGGAGAATAGCAGATGACAGTGAATTCAGAGAAGCATTTCAGTCACAGAATTAATGTTGAAAATCTATTAATGGGCGCATTTGCAAAGCATGTGACCCTTCACAGCTGGTTTTCTTTTTTATCGGTCTTTAAAACTGCACTGAGCTGAAACTGCTCTTCCACATCAGACCTCTTGTCACCAAGTGGACGTGATTAGTAAATATTGGCTATGTCCCACAAAGTAGCTGGGGTTATCACTCTGAACTGCACTGCTTTCACCAGGCTTATAGCAGAGAGGTATAAACCTGGCACTATCACTCTCAACTGAATTGCTTTCACCAGGCTTATAGCAGAGAGGTATAAACCTGGCACTATCACTCTCAACTGCATTGCTTTCACCAGGCTTATAGCAGAGAGGTATAAACCTGGCACTATCACTCTGAACTGCACTGCATTCACCAGGCTTAAAGCAGAGAGGTATAAACCTGGCACTATCACTCTCAACTGCACTGCTTTCACCAGGCTTACAGCAGAGAGGTATAAACCTGGCACTATCACTCTGAACTGCACTGCTTTCACCAGGCTTACAGCAGAGAGATATAAACCTGGCACTATCACTCTCAACTGCACTGCTTTCACCAGGCTTACAGCAGAGAGATATAAACCTGGCACTATCACTCTCAACTGCACTGCTTTCACCAGGCTTACAGCAGAGAGATATAAACCTGGCACTATCACTCTCAACTGCACTGCTTTCACCAGACTTATAGCAGAGAGGTATAAACCTGGCACTATCACTCTGAACTGCATTGCTTTCACCAGGCTTACAGCAGAGAGGTATAAACCTGGCACTATCACTCTCAACTGCACTGCTTTCACCAGGCTTATAGCAGAGAGGTATAAACCTGGCACTATCACTCTGAACTGCACTGCTTTCACCAGGCTTCTTTCAGGATTATAAAAGTCTCTCTGCGACATTATTTTGCTTTATCATCACACATCACTCCTTGTTTTAGAGTTCTGAGATTAATCTGAAATGGATAATTCCTTCTAATCCAGCCACATTTGCGATGTAGGATATGGTACTAAACGTAAAAAAAGAGATGTGTCATCGTAGTCGGTGACGCAGTGTAACTTGGGTCAGACATTCTAATTGTATAGCCATTAATTAAACGTCAGGTGGGTCTGTAATTCTGGTCAATTGTCACTGAATAAAGTTGCTGGAATTATGGTTTGGCCCGCCCAACATTTGAAAAAAAAAAACCTGGCCTGAAGAAAAATGTACTTTCCGACCCCGGGCGCACAGGACACTGGATTTGAGAACATACACTGAATGTGTCTCATGGATGGGTTTTTAATTTCTGCTTTTTCAATTTCCCAGAAATGAGGAGAAAACGACAAAACCCACGTGTTAGTATTATTTCCAGAAATGAAGAGAATGCTGCTCGGACAATGCGAGACTAGTCCAGCCGCATGCATCTCTAACTTTTCCACAATCCCGACCAAGTCTATCCACACGTGAGTTAACCTGTAAACCAATGGTTAATCTTCCGTAAGGGTAGATCAACAACAGCGCTGAAGTTCACTCGCCTTTTTAAGTCTTCTTAGCAACGTGTTTTCAATCTGAAAGTCAACCAAGAAGGGAATACGTGTTTCTTGCCATGGAAGCGGTTTTGGCATTCATCAAGAAACTGTGGTGCGTCCGGAAACAACTGATATTAATTTTAACACCGCTTCTACTTCTCCCCTTGCTTTTTGCGCTTCCAGAAAAGGTATGTGGCTCATGTGTTAAAGTACTTTGGGGAAACAAATGGGGAAACAAATTCACCTTAATTTGTGGATGCAACGGTACGTCCAGTGGTTACATATTTTTGTTTATTTATTTAATCGTTGACCTGGTTAAACAAATTCTTCAAAAATCCCAGTTGTAATGTTTTAGATGTGAACGGTTTAGCCTGTCTAGAAATGTAAGAAAAGGATTTATAATATTATGTGCACAATCATTTTATAATTTTATGGTTTCCTCTTCTACTGCAATAATAATAGCAGTAACACTGCTAATACGACTACCACTAATAATAATAATAAGAAGAAAGCATGCTATCATAAATTAGTTGAATGCAGTATTACCTACAGAATGTTTAAGTGGTGATTCCTGCAGGCCCAGTTCTAGGTGCTTGGCCTTTGCTTTTAATTATGGAGACACCAGAACAATTAAATCCAGGATGAAACAGAGAGAATAAAAATAAAAATAAAACTCCAGTTGAAAGTTCATATGCCTGAAGTTTTGTCTGATTTCACATGAAGCCCCTTTATGCACAATAAAGATCAGCAGGCATTGTGGGCAATCCAGACAGTATCCACTACGTCTAAATTGCTGTTTGGCTGTCCATGTACACCTTTTATTACTCGGTAGTTATACTTTTCTTTTGATTGTGCAACATTGGTTCTAAGATCTTAAA
>JAFBMS010000056.1:0-125000 GCA_019788955.1 Albula glossodonta | reverse complement strand
CGGAACTCATTTCTGACATGAATAACATCACACAGCATATCACTGTGCTCTGCACTCTAACAACACCGTGCCAGTAACTAAAAGTTATATCCCTTTTTTTTTTACTGATCCAAAAATGACCTGATCCATGACTCAAAAACCGTGATACGATCCGAACCGTAAGTTTTGTGATCCGTTGCACCCCTGCTAACCCTAACCCTTGTTAAGCCACAGGACACAGAGCAGGACTAATGCACACATAGATGAAGCTGCCCACTGCATGGCGGTACTAACGCATCCCTTGTGCCCGCTGTGCCAGGCTGATCATGGGTATGATGATCACGTCCTCCTTCCTGTCCATGTGGCTCAGTAACACCGCCACCACGGCCATGATGCTGCCCATAGCCAATGCCATCCTGGAGAGCCTCTTCGGCGACCTGCAGACACTGAGGGAAAACTGCAAGGTGAAGGAGGAGCCTGACGGTGAGTGGAACACGAACACGACGCTCGGTGAAACGCGCTGGGCTGGATTCAGCTGACCGCGCTTTGGGCCAAATCCAGACCTGCGCATGTGTGTCTCCTGCGCAGCTCGTCATCTCCACAGTGGAGAGACTTAATATGGAAAACACACTTTAACATTATAGCATTACATTACAGTCAGCGGACGCTTTTATCCAAAGCGACTTACAGTTGATTAGGCTAACCAAGAGACATGTCCCCCCCGGGAGCAATGTGGGGTTAAGGGCCTTACTCAGTGGCCCAACAGCAATGGGGTGCTTTCTGTGGTTTGACTGGCACTTAAACCACCACCCTTAGGAGTCCCTGTCTGAACCTTAGCCATTACACTACAGACTGACGCTTACATGCCAGATTGGATTTGGCCCTCTGTCTCTTTAAATGCAAATACCATTCCAATCAAATCAGGCTTTACATTACAGCATCATTTTCTTTATGCATATTATGTGTAATTGGAGACTATCTTGCCCTTCTGATTGTGTGCTTTTCACACTAATATGGGACAGTTTATTCCCTGAAAGGTGCTGAAGTCTGTTCTGATAGAGTTACATCCCCTAAAGAGATCAAGATCAAGAGATGTAGAACATTTTCAGATATGCAAGAAGGGGTTGTTTCTCTCTCTCTCTCTCTCTCGGGACCTTAAAAATGTGGCCAGGTCAGGGTGGCCTAAGACCCTCTGACTGTGAGCATGGACAGGTGTGCACTTGCGTAAATTTATGCTAATAAAAAAACAACTATAAAAAAATTAATCATGGCAGCTGTGGGGAAAAGTAGAGTCTTTAATATCTAAACCAGCATGTGATCTTTGCTCAGCTGTTCCAGCACATGTCCTCAACAGGATTCCAGTTAGCCAGCACTGCGATCAAAGTTACTCTCAGTAATGCATTACTGTATAAGAATGTATACTTTCACAACAGACACAGTAAATATTAAAAATAACAAGTCTGCAGATAAGTTTGTGGAAACATTCTGCACGTGTTTGTTCAAATGTGAATTTGGGATAAGGGTCAGTATCCTTAGACTACTTCCGTTATTTCAGCCAACATGCCTGGCAGTCTTTCAAGAGGATTTCAGGGACACAGTATGCTAAAAAGCAGTCAAGTGTTTTGTGAAAAAATAGCTGATGATTTTTCCTAATACTTCCAGCAACTCAGTTTTTGGGCCAGATTCAATCAAACCCACACTTAGTCTCTTTAAGACTACATGCAATTCAATCTAAACAGACTATAGATTGTTTAGGGGCATGTGATATTATGGCTACGTGCCATTATGTTTTCCAGCTTCAGACCGTGATCAGTGCAGAATGTGAAACCTCTGCAGAAAGTGAGACTTGTGCACCTCACTCATATTCCTACCTGTCTTTGCTGTGGATTTGCCCGTTTATGATGCATTTAACAACTAGAACATCAACGCAAAAGACACTGCAGATCAAACCGTTGCCCTAATATATTCAACGTGAAAGTAGTGGCTTGCTTAATTTAATTTTATCATAAAAATGACAGGGAGAGAAAAAGTCAGGGTTGTGTTGTAACATCTAGCTTGCAAAATTAGTATCTTTTTCATGTATCATATATTATTCCTTTTAAAATAATTTAATGATAAATTAAATTATTTTTTCTAATGGAGGGTGGTGCCCTAGCGCCCTCTATTGGCCGGATGCCACTGATTGGTATCACACCCTGGCTTTGCCCAGGCAAACGGCTCTGACAGAGGGCTGGGTTCTCTTCTCACAGTAACATGAAAAGAAAAAGGTGCAGCGACCATCCATCTCAGGCAGAGGCCCTATGGAGGAAAGATGAAGACTGACTCAATCAATCCCATTAAGGCTGGGATTCAGTCCAATTCAGTCCTCTTAAGAGCATGAAGACTGACTCAATCAATCCCATTAAGGCTGGGATTCAGTCCGATTCAGTCCTCTTAAGAGCATGAAGACTGACTCAATCAATCCCATTAAGGCTGGGATTCAGTCCGATTCAGTCCTCTTAAGAGCATGAAGACTGACTCAATCAATCCCATTAAGGCTTGGATTCAGTCCGATTCAGTCCTCTTAAGAGCATTCACAGTTAATCACAACATATCTTAGTATTTTCTAACTTGGTATTTTCTGTTTTGTTGGAGACAACAGAACATGTCCCCTGGAAAGAGATCTTTTCATTCTATAACAGAATAGTTTGTCCTCTATAAAGAGACTAAAGTCTGTTTTGATTGAACTGCATTTGCAGGTGAAGATGCCAGGTGCTTTTTATTAGGTCTTGGCCTTATGGTCTTTAAAGGCATTACAAACATTACATTTCTCTGTGTATGTTATATCTCAGTTGGAGAATACGTTTTCTCTTCATTCTAAAAGACTAAAGTCCACTCTGACTGAATTGCATCGGCACTTTAAGAGACTAAGTGCCTTTGATTGAATCCCAGCCGCAGTGACTGAACTAGCAGAGCACTACAGCTGCTGTGGTGCACGCCTACGGGTACAAGTAAGACATTCTATAAAAATATAAGATAACAAAAACAAAAACAAATCTGGGTTAAAGTGTTCACAGTTGGGATTTGTTTGTGCAGATGCACAGTTCAGGAAGGACATTGCGTGGAGCTGTGTTTGGGTTCTGTCGCCCATTGCGCAGTGATATTGAGAGACACGATAATCTGGGGCTGACCTTTAGCATCTCAAACAGTCTTCCGCCAATAATGTGCGCAGCGTCTGCGCTCAAGTCACTAGACTGCCTCACAATGAGCTCAGCGTGGCTGGCAGGTGCTCAGAGGCTAAAACTGGCCGCTAAAATCAGGTGAGCTGTCAATAAACAACTGAGGGAGGAATGGGCATGGACATGGGCTGTGCGAGTGGGAGAGGTTACGGGTTCACATCCATGGCCTGCTCCCCCCAATAAAATCCTACGCTGTGATTGTTCTTCCGCCACGGTACTCGACCCTCATTTCTTTTATTTACCATCCAGCTGTATAAGTGGATAAGTGTGAAAGACATGCTGGACAAGATTATCAGCTATTATGAATAACTATTACATCATCAAAGTGCGCACAGCCAGGTCATCACCAAGCGCCTCTGATCTGTTTTCTCATCCTACAGGTATAGCCACTGTGAATATGCATGCCCTGACCTCTGAAAAGCAGATGTTGACCATAGAAGACGGGTAAGAGAGCAAAAGGTTAAAGGTCAAAGCAATTAAGACTTTGTTTGACACCTACTCCAGTAGAGGTCTGACCTGTTCTCACGCACCCCCCCCCCCCCCAGAGCTGGAGAGGTGGCAGGGACACTGGAACCAGCCGTGGTCATCCCTCTGCTGAACCAAAGTACCACATAATGAAAAAACACAGCACCCCCACTCTGCTGAAGGCCTTTCTGAGCGAACCTGTTGCATTGTGATGTTTTAAATCGAGATGGATACTTTGGACAGCCCACCTGGTCATTTGTTTTAGCCAGACATGCTTAGAGTGCTCAAGTCCAGGCTTGGTGCAGTACTGCATGCTCTGCAGAAACTGTGAGCCTGTTTTCATCGTATGCTCTTATGCTTTTCAGTGATATTTGAGGATTGTCAAAAAGTTGACAATCGTGTTAATGTTTTGTTGCTGTTTGATCTTAAGAAGAACCATTCTGTAAGGTCGCCCTTTCACACTTTGCTCTTCTTAGCACAACTGCATGCATGAATATGGGCGCAGAAATCATGCTCGGAAGAGAAGGGGTATAAATGGATTAAGCACTATTTCAATGCTTCAAAACTAAAACATGATATAACATGATATCCATACAAGCTATTTTCTTGGTTGAGTACTTTTTTAATTTCCTGATGCTAAAGCTTCTCTGTCCTTAAAGGGTTAACATTACAGCAGGTAAAAATCAAGGAAACTCTCCTAACAGTGTTATTTTCAGTTCCCACCCAAGATCCCCCCCCCCCCCCCAACACACCCAACCCCCCACTCGTTAAGCTCTGTCCAGGACCGCATATATTACATTCTGTAGGTGTGACTGATCTTGTAGTGCAATACAGACAAACAAAACTGGCTCATAATGTCCACATAGAAGTCCTGCTTCTACAAAGACAAGTAAACAGCGAAGCACGCTGTGTTTGAACCTCAAATTGTCACACAGGATCCCATTAATTTACAGCTATCCATTTATAATGACATTTGACCATGTTTTAGTTCAGATTCTTACCTTGTGTAGCCTCAGAGCAGACCACAAGGGATGGGAGAGGGCTTTGATTGAAACAAAAGTGGGAAGAGCTAACATACACTATCAGTGACATCATGATTAGGACCAATGACTAAATTTGCTGTGGAAAGAAAAACCTTTTTGATTGGTTAAATCAAATTTATGATTGACAGCTGAGTGTCTTTACACCAGATAAAATTTCAGAAAATTTTTTTTTTCCAATCCTGTTGTTGTTTCAGACAGAAGGACGGACCAGAGCCTTTTGAAGGGCGGAGGACGGCGGCAGAGATCCGGGCGGAGGCGGAGTACCAGATGAAGGTGTGGAAGGGCTTCCTCATCTGTATCCCGTACGCGGCCAGCATCGGCGGGACCGCCACCCTCACCGGGACTGCCCCCAACCTCATCCTAGTGGGCCAGCTGAGGAGGTAGCGGGCAGTTTGCAGTTATCCCTCTATTCCAGGCATAGAAGTTTTAAAGGAGTCCTCAGTGCGTTCCAGGTGCTGGCCAGCAGGCCATGGTGCAGCTCCAGGGCGGTTGCTATGGTAATTACAATGGATGCAGCACCAGGGCGGTTGCTATGGTCATTGCCATGGAGATACCAACACTGCCCCCTGTTTGATTTAGGGTGATGTACAATCGGGGAACCCGGAAACTTCCCCATCCCTATTGCTCAGCACAGAGCAGCACCTGTTGTGAAGTTGAGCTGGTCCCCAACGTCAAGTAGAAGGCCACTCAAAACAAAGTGTTTAGCTGGCTGCTTCAGTGTGTGGATAGGCCCCGCTGCGATTTGCGTCCTGTTAGGACAGTGTCCCATTGTGAGGATTAGGCGTGGATCCAGGCTGGGCCAAGCCTAGTGGGCAGCATGTGGCTGGAGTCAGTTCCACCCAGGGACTGGTTTAGCAGGCGTGGGTGCTCATGTCTTATCACTCTCTGGCGACCCCTTCTGGTCAGTCACGCACTCGCCATCTGCCTGCACAAAGCTGTTCCGTCAAGTGTCCTCCTCTGATTTTTATGCGCGCAAGCTCTACCTGTGGATAGCAGTGTGAAAGTAAGCACCAGCTGACATTACGAATCTCAGAGGAGGGAACGTACATGTCTGGGTCCTCTCCAACAGATAGCTGGTGCCATAATAGTGACTGGTTTGGGAGTAGAATCAAGCATTCCTAATCAGCAGAAAGACTTGAGAAATCATTGAGGATTGTGGTATTCACAGCTCATTGTTGAAGGGAAGCAGCAACAGAAAGCGGCTCCTCGTTTGAAAGGAGGTGGCCATGGCTTTGAAGCTGCTGATGAAAGGGGTTTTTGTTGGTCGCTCAAATTCACCAGGGAGCTGGCAGGTCTAACTGAGCGAGTGAGTATTTCTCACAGTGGTATGGAAGTTCATACTACCACGTCTCGCACACCTACCCACAAACTTAACACGCTGCCCTCAAACGGTCCCACCACTGCTGCTCCCAAATCTGTTCTTCGTCGGCCCAGAAGCCTCTGCTTCTCAGTTATTTTGGGAAGACCCTGATTGCTTTCCCTTCACCACACCGATTCCCCAGGTCGTCTCTGCAAAAAGAGAGCCAAGTTCTCAGCTGACCTACCAGGTTAGATAAGGATCTAAAAATGCTAATTGATTGCATATTTCAAAATGTGAGTTTTTCATGTGCCCAAAATTTCTTCAGGAGGAAAAAAAATATACCTCCAAAACTGAAAGTTTTTCTGAGGCATTGTGAGGAACAAGAACAAGAGAAGAAACTATCAGCTGCACAGAATTGAAAAAAAAGGTGCTGATCTGACTTTGCAGAAATGGCATCAGATTTGCTGTATCATACACTCATAAGTCATCCAAAGAGCTCCAGGTGATGTATTATGAATTCATTTCTCATAAATATTTACTGCAAAGTTGTAGCAGCTTCGCCATATGATGACATAGCAAAACTGACAGATAATAATTTGTTTAATAATTTGTTTAGGCTTGTGACATGTGCGTCTTCGTTGGTGATCTCAGAGAGTGACTTCTGACCTTTTCCACTTTACTGAAGACAGAAAGTTAATAATCTGTGATTTCTTCATGGTCTTTTCCTCTCAAAAAAAAAAAACCCAAATCTCCGTATCCAAGTAGCATGTAAAGAGCATGATCTCCGCTGGTAATCGTTTTGACATTGAGAGCAAAATGCCTTGTTAACCTCCATGTTCCTTTGTATTCATGCTCCGCATTGAGCGGGCCCCTTCTCTTACAATTATTACAGACAAGTCACAGCATATAAGGCGGTGCAAAAGTTAAATCAAAACAGGTTGGGGAAACGTGCATTCCTTGTACATAATTTAAGTTAGCAAATATGTCGCAGTCCTGATAAGGCCAAAATAGCTGACTTTACCTCATATTCCTGTCATTGCAGGTGTGAAGAGAATGATCTCACACGCATCAGCGCAGTGAAAATCAGTTTCATGTAGTGTAGCCAGGAACCAATTAAAAGTTTAATTGAAGGACATACATAATTCAATAAAATCTGGCAAATCTGAAAGATGCAAAGAAACATGTTGCAGTGTAACATACGTGACTGAAATGTGTATGTCCTGGAAGGAAAAAACATGCATTTAGTTGAATCTAGAGTCTACGGAAGACTGAGTGGTTGGGCTGGATTTTTGCATCTCAGAACTGAGGGGAAACAAAAACCTTTGGTATTTTGGGTTCTTCCATTTCCCCTTTCCCTAAACTTTCCTGCCTTCAGACAGTGTGGTTTTTAATATATATTTTTAATCATGTTTTTAATGATTTCTAGCTACTTTCCGGATTGTGACCTCATAAACTTCGGCTCCTGGTTCATCTTTGCATTCCCCCTCATGGTGCTGTTTCTCTTCCTGGGCTGGATATGGATCTCCTTCCTGTATGGGGGACTCAACACACGGTGAGAGCGCGGTCTCCCCCATAACCAACACACTGCCTGAGACACTGCTGGGCCAGATAACAGCCTGCAGGCCCCAGGAATAAGAACTCAGAAATGACATATGGGTGGCCTTGTATTACAGAGGAAGGCAAGAGTGGAATATACCCAGGGCTACTCTCCAGTGACTGCATGTGATAAGGAGTGGGTGCTGAGCTCATTACACTGAGGTTAAAGGTCATAGGTTAAAGGTTAAATTCCCTGCCTGGTCACTGCCATAGTAACCTTGAGCAAAGCCCTTGCCCTGAGTTGGCTCAGTAAACATCCAGCTGTATACATAGATGGGTAGTGTGTCAAGATGTTTGCTGTTTATGTCATTCTGGATAAGAATGTGTGCATGTAACCAGAGTGTCTGTGTGGACGTTAATGTGTATGTAAAGCACAAGTGAAAGGGGTTCAAAGGGCGCCCACTGCATTCTGGGAAATATGCTTTTCTGTTTTGATTAGGGACTGGAGTTCAATTGTATTGTTTTGTCTGTGTCTATAAACAGGAAATAAAGTCTACACATTGATGTTCAAAAAGCATATTTACCCGACTGAAAATAATGTGGACAGCTTATTTTGTATGAATCAATAAACAATCAATAAATAATAATCACTTCTGTACTACTTGTAATCCTGTACAAGGGCATATGGCTACCCATGTCCAGTGTTTTGACCATGGAGGAGTCCACATACTGAGTGGGTCTGAGAAACTATGGAGTAACAGAGCAGCGTTTGGGTTATTGGTTACAAATGGCACAGGTTACTGAGTAAAGTTTACTGCAGCAGCAGCTGATTCATTACCTGGCAGGTGAGCCATTAAAGTGCGGCCTGCCTCAGAGCTACCTGCCCGTTTCCACGGACACTGTCTCGTTCCCATGCAGGCTGTGTGTGAAGAAGCAGGATGAGAGGGCGGCAGCAGAGAGAAGGGCCAGGGCCCTCATTGCTAAAGACTATAGGAAACTGGGTCCAATCAGGTACTGTACCTGCCATTCTGGCTCTTACCCTACTCATGTGACAGCGGTACAGTGTAGTGGTAAGAGAGCCAGTATTATAGCTGAGAGGTTACAGGTTTGATTCCCAGCTAAGATGCTGTTGTTGTACCCTTAAGAAAGGAACTTTTTTCCTATATTGCTTCAGCAACTTTGTAGTTGTTTAAATGGATAGTGTGTAACGTGTAAGCTGTAAATTGCTCTGCATAAGAACATCTAGTCAATGCTTAAGTGTGAATGTAAATAATCCATGATGAGTCATTTTTACATGCTGTGCAGGCTGAATGCCAAGATTGATGCTCTCATTAAATAAAGGTTTCAAGGCACACTCTCATATTTTACTCAGACAGCGGAAGCAGGGAGTGGTGACATTAACAGAACCATTTAGAGATGAGTTAATGGAATTCGCTGGAACAGTGATGAGTTCAATAGCCTTATGAACAGGGTACTCATGTCACATCTGCAGTAAGTACGCACTGTACCTTGAGATGAGTCAGACAGGCCCGATTAGCCTAACCTCACCCACGCAGACAAAATACGGACACAGCAAAGAGGGTTTTGTCTTAACAGGGATACCATTGTACTTCTGTTCTGACTTTGTAATATCCCATTCATTTTTTTGTAATTTTATCAATTTTTACTTCCTGTGGATGTGCCATTTTTTCTCTCCAGCTGCATCTTAAATGTTCTCCTTTTCTCCTTTTTAGCTTTGCAGAAGGATCCATCGGCTTTTTCTTCATCATCTTCGCCATCCTGCTTTTCACCAGAGATCCGAAGTTCTTTCCAGGCTGGGAAAAGTTTTTCAACAAGGGGTAAGACGGACATTTCATAGTGGATAAAGCAAGAGCAAAAAGAAAAAAGGGTAAGATGTGGCTGAGATGAACCCTTCCCTGGAAGGAAACCGGACTCAAGCTGATCAAGTGACCACACGTTCAGGACGACTTTGTCTCACTGAGGCAGAAGGACACATGGGGGAAAATGGCGAGTTAGATTCTAAAATAAGATTCCACCTCCACCAAGCCACTTATCGCAATATGTGGTTATGTCTAAACTGAAGTGGACCTTTATAAGCAGGCTGTTTGGAGCATCTCAGTTTGAGCCTTTAGTAGCTACAGCATGAAGCCATGATCTTAACCAAAGGCAACGGGCCTGAGTGATGATCCAGTTTAATCAGAGTATTGGCTGTGGCATAAAACGAGTGACCAGCCTACCCTACAATTATATTTATATTTTGTGAAAATATAGTTTTGGTAAACACATGTATGCGCTTGGATTGTATTCTTTACCATTGCAGAGTAGATTTTGTGCCTCCTGTCTACAAACGTAAAACAAACTGGGGTGCATCCCCTTTGCAAGATGCAGACACAGCAGCTAAGGAAGCGCCCGAAAGGAAGTCAGTCTGAATGATGAGAAGAGAGCAGAAAATAGACAGTATGATTCTCGAGAGGTACACCGAGAAAACCGACTAAGGAGAAGTACCGAGGACAGGCTATGACAGACTTTCCAAAAAAGTTCAGAAGCTCTTCAATGGAAAAGCAGAGGCTGAATAAAGTTCAGTTCTGTTGAAGTTGCTGTGCGTTTCTATAATTAAACAAAAACTGTACGTCTCAGAACAGACGGTTTTTCTTCGGCTGCAGGTGGACGAGTGTTGAATTAATAAAGCCCTAGCCAAAGGACTCAATGTAAAACACATTGTTAGATGTTGTACACCCACACAGGGGCATAGCTAGGAATTCTGGGCCCTGTACACAGGCAGGCTCTGAGGGCCCCTCCACCCGTGGGCCCCTTCAAACCCTTGGGCCCTTCTTTCCCCCTGGTGCCACGCCCCTGCACCCACTAAATGAATCTCATAAATCATTTTACCTGATTACATTAAAAGTCACTTTGACAAACTGGTGTCACTATATTTATTTATCTTACATTATTCCACCAAGAAAACATTTTTGTGGAGTCATTAAACAAAATGCTTTCATTTCAAGTGATGCCCAGCAACCTGGAGTAAACAAAGGCAACATCGTTAGAAGTAGTTTCCATAGCAATGTAAAATGTAAAAAAGTTCTTTCTCTGTTTTTGTCTCTTCTGTGTTCCATAACCTGACATTAGACATCTGATTTTCATTGTTTCGCAAACGGGTTGGAGTTACAGTGGATTCATTAGTTGGGTCATATTTATGATAATTTGTCTGTCAAAATCGGCCAAATTAACTCAGTACAAGTTTCTTAAGTCATACTTAGACATTGATCCAACAATTTTAAATCAATGTAAAACAGCAGTCTTGAAATACGTAGTTATTTGAGGGGACATAAAACCAAATCCTCTCTCTGTCTTTCTCTCCCTGTCTCTCTCTGTCTCTTCAGCATGGTGTCTGTCTTTCCTTGTCTCTCTCTGTGTCTTCAGCATCGTGTCTGTCTTTCCTTGTCTCTCTCTCTGTCTTCAGCATCGTGTCTGTCTTTCCTTCTCTCTCTCTGTCTCTTCAGCATCGTGTCTGTCTTTCCCTGTCTCTCTCTGTCTCTTCAGCATCGTGTCTGTCTTTCCCTGTCTCTCTCTGTCTCTTCAGCATGGTGTCTGTCTTTCCTTGTCTCTCTCTGTGTCTTCAGCATCATGTCTGTCTTTCCCTGTCTCTCTCTGTCTCCTCAGCACGGTGTCTGTCTTTCCTTGTCTCTCTCTGTGTCTTCAGCATCATGTCTGTCTTTCCCTGTCTCTCTCTGTCTCTTCAGCATGGTGTCTGTCTTTCCTTGTCTCTCTCTGTGTCTTCAGCATCGTATCTGTCTTGCATCGCTTGTCCTTTTACCCTCTTCACCCAAATCTCTTGCTTTTTCACTGTCTTCCTTGTTTCATTGTTATGAAAAAAACAGCTTTTCAGGGAAGGGGAAATATGAGGGAAACTTTCTTCACATTTCTTCACTTAAATGTGGCAACCGTGTAATTTTATGTGTTAATATATATATATTGTTTTTTTTTTTTTGTTGTAGGTACGTGTCAGACGCGGTCACTGGGGTCGTCATAGTCTCCATACTGTTCTTCTTCCCTTCGCAAAGGCCTTCTCTAAACTGGTGGTGTGATTTTCGATGTGAGTAACTTCCTGTTTGTGCCATTTTTAGTAAGAGGAATTTCTATTGCTCATCGGCTCCATCTGAACTCCCCATTTCAGCCATACCATAATGCAATGTGTACAGCTCTATTACAATATACCCAAAGGCTGGTATCTGTCTTAAAAGTAAGTAAATCAGAATACATTCCAATCCCTACAGTTGCTTAAAAGAATGCAATGAATGCAATGCTAAAAAGAATGCAATTTCAACACTTGGTGTCACAAAACATGTTACTGTCTTTAAACCACTGCTATAAACTCATGATGTTCAATGTAGTGTTTTTCATTGAAGGCACCCTTCATGGCCCTCTGTAGTGTTAATGTGCAGTGACTTTGCCAGTGTGAAAACAGGTATGCTTGAGGTGCGTTTTTGGACAGCCTTCAAAGAAAGAAACCTGAGCCTAAAGCTGTTCGGCTCTGTGCGGCTGTTTCGCAACACTATCATTCTGCTTCTCATTTCACGCCCAGGAACAGATGCAAACATCATTGTTCATCCTTTTATTATCAGATATGTACATTCACTACCAATGAATTATGATTAATTAACATATGCACCTGCATGTGTAAGGGAGTTTAGCATGTTGTTTCCAGAGAAACGCGCAGCGCTGTACAAACTCTGAGGAATGTTAATGACTTGATTAAAAGGTCTGAGACGCAGCTCCTGCTGAGCAGAGGGACTGTGGGTTCTCTGTTTGTGCGATTATCATAATCTTACCAAAATATGTAGTCGCGCTTTCCAGTCTCTGCGTGTGCTCTGCACTCCAGTAACCTGCGGTGCGACCCCAGCTAATTACTGTTCAGATGTGTGTCCCAGGTTTCTTTTTTTTTCTTGCGGAGAGAGTTTATGTTGTGGTTAGAACACTGTGGTTGTGGATCAGCCCCCCCCCCCTTACATAAACCTAATTTGTGGCCTCTGGTCTTTGGTCATTGGCAGAAGAAATGGGTCTACAGCTCACGACTGTTAATAAATAAAATCTGTGAAGTGTGTAAAAACAAGCAACACGCCTCACAGGACATCATTTTTCTCTCTGATTGCCAAACAGTAATGCACTTTATTATTCAAGTGGCTGTTTTGTCCTCACCGTTTTTGCAGTTAAAAAGACTGTATCACATCCAGCAATTTGAAAATGACATCCAAGTCCAAACATTTGCATGGTTATGAAATAAGAATTTTGTCAATTTTCAGAGTAAAATAATTTCCCCCATGCCATCACATACATTCCTGAATACTTTGCAGATGTGACATGGCTATTCTGTCAGTGTGTTACTTTGCCAGCTAACTGCCATCACTACTCTCTACTTTCAAGCCATGAATATTTCCTTGAAGATGAGGAAGCAAGTTTGGCAGGACTGGCCCTTTAAATTATACTGGTAACTGCCTGTTCCCTATCGCACATGCTCAGTCAGAATAGCAAGCTACTCTCTGGATTCAGTCATCAGGCCCTGCTTTAATTATCATATTCAAATGAAAGGAGTGTGATTTATTTTTTTTTTTATCATCACTAGACAATGGTAGGTGATTGAAGGAAGTCTCCGGTGTGAGTTGAGTTTTTATTCTACATGGCCTTTACAAACTCATCAAGAGGAGAAGTAGCGCCTGCAAACTCTTGCAGCACAGAAACTTTGCTATGATTTTAGCAGAGCATGCTTGTGAGACCATGCCCTAATGTTATGCACATGTTGTGTAATGAGGTTTTGTCCTCTCTCAAATCCCTTATTAAACCATGTTGGGTTAACCCAGTTTTCAAGGCCAGCTTGAGAAATCACTGTAGAGATTATCAAGAGACTGCAAGAGATTGTTCTAGATGCTAGATTAGATAAAGAGCTTGATCAGGACAGCCTGTTTTTTGAGACTCATCCATGCGCTAAACTTGCCCTGCCCTGCTTAGTTTCAGCAGCCTGACTTAGCTGTTCTGGGAGGTTGCTAGTAGCTGTATTTAATGCAGTTCAGTTTCAGAACACTAATTTATACAGTGCAGCTAACATTCCCCACATATCACTAGGATGGGTGCCCTGTTGGAGAGTAACAAAAATGCAAATAAGCACTAACTTAGGAGGGTGTAGAAAGGAGAGCAAGAGGCACCATGAGTGTCCAATAAACTGGAGATTTGAGGAGGAACACAAAAATAAAGCCGAAAAGGAAAAGAGCATAACTGTTTTGGAATCTCAAATGGATGTCTTCCATTTGATAACTTCCAAAGTTGTCACCATTTGGGTTTTCTCGAAACTGAAAATCAGACGGTTTTGGGGTTCTCTTTCAATTAAAAATAAATAGGCCACCTAGGGCCAAATTCAAAACGAACTTGAATTGCAAACCCAAAATCTGACACAAATCTCTCTAGAAACCATTCAGTTGGGCCTGAACAACAGCGGCGTACCAGGAGCAGAGCTCCTAGCCTTACCACTCCTAATTCCCATCTGAACTCACCCAGCACACAGGCAAGCCTATATACCCTGTGTCTGATTAGCTACAGGTGGCCCAATTACGCAACTCATCTGAGGTGGCTCCACCCACCAGGATCAGCACTAAAACCAGACATGGACTTCTGGAAACAATCATTCTCCATTCCATCCACAGCCACCATTAACAATACATTTTGGTGCAAAACTGCCAGGGGGGGGGGAAAACTCCAGCTCCGGAAAGTAAAAGTCCTACCATGTATTTGTTCTGCCCACTCACTAAAACCAGGTTATTTCACTAATTAGCTCATATACCTGGCTGAAGGGTTGTGCTGATTAGAATTAGCTGGTTTGGTGCAGGGGTGGAACAAATACATGGGAGTGCTTTTATTTTCTGAAGCTGGGGTTTTCCACATTTTAAAACTGCACTGATCTCACAGACCCATTAGAGAAGGGGTGTCAAACTCCAGTCCTGGAGGGCTGCAGTGGTAGCTGGGTTTTGGTGTGTTTTAGCATTTAATTGATTAATTAAAATCACTGGTTGTCTAAAGAGTCCACACACCTGGTTTCCAAGGCCTAAAATGGCTGCCAATCAAAAGGAAAGAACAAAAACCTGCAAAAACTGGTCCTCCAGGACTGGAGTTTGACACCCCTGCTTTAGAGTATCTTTTTGAGCAGGCCTCTATGAGTCCTCACAGAACACTCACTGAACACTGAACTCTCTGTTTTCCCAAAGCACCGAACACTCCGTATGTGCCTCTGATATCGTGGAAGAAAGCCCAAGCGTCCGTCCCCTGGAACATCATTCTGCTGCTTGGAGGAGGGTTTGCCATGGCCAAAGGGTGTGAGGTAGCGCCCTCCCAATTCTCCAGCACTCCTCAGTCTTTCTATGGACATAGCAATATAAAGGTGGTAGCCTATTGCCTACTGGCTAAGGTGCTTAACCAAAACGCAGAGGGTAGCTGGTTCAAGCCCCAACATAATCCCAATATGACCAGTTCAGCTGTCGGGCCCTTGAGCAAGGCCCTTAACCCCACACTGCTCTTGGGCGGTGGACAGAATGACACTTTCTCATTCATTGTGACTGTTGAGCCTTCAGCCAATTGCCCAAAGCTTCAGAATGGCGCACATGCACGCACACACACACACACACACGTGCACACGCATACACACACACACACACACACACAAACTGCAAGACTCACAAACTGCATTAAATCAAGGTCATTCTTTTCATTTTCAGTTCATTGAATGTCCCACTAAAAACAAGTATTTTTGTTATTTTCAGCATGAGGAAAATTCAATTAAAAACACTGTAAAATAATTTCTCAGCCTTCGGAATTATGTAAGCACCTAAAATGTGTTTGGCCCACACAGTGTTTGGCCCACACATGTAATATGTATGCATGTGTGACGCAGCGTGGTCTCCCTGTTTTCGGGTCCTCAGGAGTCGGGGCTGGCCTCGTGGATTGGGAAGCACCTGCAGCCTCTGGCGGGCGTTCCACCCGGCCTGGCGGTCATCCTCATCACGGCCTTCGTCGCCTGCTTCACAGAGTTCGCCAGCAACACTGCCACCATCATCATCTTTCTGCCCGTTATCGCTGAGCTGGTACGGGCTCCCTTCCTTGCCCCCACAGCCCCCCCCGTGCCCTGCAGGGGTTCAGGGGTCAGAGCCTGCTGCAGTTTGTGTGTGTGTGTGTGAGAGTGTGTGTGCTAGACTGTGTGTGTGTGTGTGTGTGTGTGTGCGACAATGTGTGCGAATATGAGTTTTCCCATTCAAACTGTCATGCCTTTGTCAAAAGAGACCTGTCTGATACTGACACGAGATAGCTTTGACATACATACAGCAGCAATGACCCAAGTGTCTGTTACAGTGGAATTCAAAGCTAAGTAACGTGTATAATTATCATGTTTTTTGTTTTTTGCAGGCAGTGAACATTCGAGTCAACCCTCTTTATTTCATGATGCCTGCCACCATCGGCTGTTCCTTTGCCTTCATGTTGCCGGTCTCCACTCCACCCAACTCCATTGCTTTTGCATCGGGTCACCTTATGGTTAAGGACATGGTACGTTCCGCATGACCCATTTCATATGCTGCACTTTACATGTGTGTGTGGGCCCCTCTTATGGTTAAGGACATGGTACGTTCCGCATGACTCATTTCATATGCTGCACTTTACATGTGTGTGTGGGCCCCTCTTATGGTTAAGGACATGGTACGTTCCGCATGACTCATTTCATATGCTGCACTTTACATGTGTCTGTGTACCCCTCTTATGGTTAAGGACATGGTACGTTCCGCATGACTCATTGTATAGACAGCACTTTACATATGAAGGTGGGCTTTGCTGTTCCATAAATGGCACTTGAGAGATCAGAGAAAGATCCATTTATGTAGTGATGCCAGGCACACCCAGGTCTCCCAGATTCTGCCCACAGGTTGTGTGGTTGGAAAACGTGAACCTAGCAGGTAACACCACCAGAACACCCAAGCGCAAACCCTCGTCTTTCCCGTCTTTCACCAGTGTGTGCAAAAAACACAACATGTCTGCTTTAACATAAATATAAACACACAGAGCAGGGGTTTCTTCAAGATGTAGTCCAAACAGTTGCTGGCTGTATTATTCATACTCTGTATCCAGTCTTTTTCGCTGCCGGTACTCTGGTTTGTTTTCAAACATTGTAGCCTGGCAACAGGGTTTTTTCATCCTCATTTTTTAATGGTGCTCATCTTTATTTCTGATTTCATCTTTTGTCCAGGAGAAAGCAGCTCCATTCAGATAAACAGCTTGTTTTGAAGGAGTGCCTGTGTGAAACTGACAATACACAGCACTGAAATGAACACAGCAGCCATGACAAGGGGTCATGTGTTCTGCTTTCACTGATGAGCCATGAGGAGGTTAGAGTTTGAGACAGAAAAACCCAACTTGTGTCTCACACCCTAACCAAGCAATTAATCTCTTGCAAGATAAAATGACACTCAAGATTTGAGGAAAATTATTTTAAAAATACACTCTAAAATGCTCATAAATGAGCTTAAAATTAGAGACTGGTACCTAGAGCTAGTGACTGAATCTGTAACCAAGCCCAAATCTCCTCCATGTACTTTTTAATGGCAAAGATCAATGGAGGTCATGTTGCATCAAATCTCGGCCAGCCCAAGCCTTTTTGGGGCACTAAGCAGAATTTAATTTGGGCCTCCCCTGCCCCACCGACCCACCGCCCCACCAACCAACCGCCCCACCACCCCACCGCCTTGTCGGACATTTCAAGCGCTCTTGGGGGCCCTCTGGTGGCCACAGGGGCCCTACGCAGGTGCTTAGTTTGCTTAGGCATAGGGCCAGCTGTGCATCAAATTAAGTGTTAATTACGTGCCCAACACTGGCTTCAGTAAAGGAGCCAGCTGAGTTAGGATCCTCTGGATTGCTGAGATGTTAAACGTAAAATGTGTGCTGCAGGTGAAGACGGGGGCCGTGATGAACGTGCTGGGGATCCTGGCTGTGTCGTTGGCTTTGAACACATGGGGACTGCACATGTTCGGCCTGTCCATGTACCCAGAGTGGGCCTCCGCACCCAACGCATCCAAATCCCTCCCAGTCCCACACAACCTCACCGCCAGTCACCTCAACGTCACTGTCTGACGCAGGACACGCCCCCTCTCTCAGGCCCCTCCAATCAACACTAATCTGAACAGCTACGTCTTTACTGTAGACTTTTTATTTTGAATCAAAGAGGAATCCAGTTATGGAATCAACAAATGTGATCTAAATCTACCTGCAAGGAATGCAGGTACAGAATGTAGTGTTCGTAATTAATGCAGGTACAGAATGTAGTGTTCGTAATTAATGCAGGTACAGAATGTAGTGCTCGTAATTAATGCAGGTACAGAATGTAGTGTTCGTAATTAATGCAGGTACAGAATGTAGTGTTCATAATTAATGCCCCACCTGCCTCTGATCTGAGTTCCCGAACATATTCTGATTCGCGTAGCTTATTGGACTTTGAACATCTTTTAATGTGTTGTGGTGTAATTTTTGTTTGTCCTTTTTAATTTAAGGCTGATTACGAGTGTTGTGGCATATACGGTTTGAGTCTTTCTGTCTGGAACGTTGAGAAACTGTTACGTTTGCAACCTGCTGCATCGGTTAATCGCCTTAATGGGTCATGAATGCATAGTTATTGTTTTTAATGTATTTATGTATGTTTTGGGATTCTTTTTTATGAAAAAAAAGACATTGAACATTTTGAAGCATGCATTTGAAACATGGTTGTGATTATGTAGGATATTTCCACTGGTTTGTGGGTGTGACTGTGACATCGGCCGCGCTGTGCAGTGAGACGTTAAAAACACATGAACACGTGTTTGAGTGTTGAGAGGGCGATGTGACGGTCACACAGGAGATAATCATAAACCCTGAGTTTCTGGGATTTTGGCCGTTGGAATCAGGAGAGTATATGTTCAGCATTAACCCAAGGCTTAACTGAGATGTGTCACCTCACCGAAAGATCACGTCACGGCTGTTTTCACTGTCCTCCTGCTGTCATAAGGAACCTGCTCAGTGTTTAACGTCTGTCATGTCTGAATGAATATTTGTATAGTATGTACAGTATATGTTCATGCAAGATGTGTTTCTGGTTTCATACACTCATTCAGTCACACACACGTACACACACACACAGAGCAAAACAAAGACACACATGGTGACTCAAAGACAGACACACATACACACAAATAGTACAACAAGCTCTGGTAGCTTGGAAATGAAGTCATATTTTGACCAGTGAAACAGAACAGACAAATGTTACTGTGTCAATGCAAAAATAATGTTGAAGGAAATGACTTCAACCCAACAAAAACACTGAATATGAAGAGACATATAATATCATATTTATGCACGTACTGTATGTTTGTACAATAATAAAATGTACATATTTTGACTATTGATCAAACCTTTTTGGCTGTCAGTCTGATTATTTAATCATTCATGTCTGTGATTAACTATGACACACCCCTGAGTCTACCCAGATAAATCTCCAGCCAGGTGAAAAATGACAGATCAAGTGCTCTCCATGCATTTTCACATCATATGAATGTCAGAGTTATGCAGCACTGCAGTAAATTATCGTGCTCACAAAGTCGGTCTGATAAACAGGAATCTGTTCCCCAGAGTCCTCGTATTGTTTTTTGGGAAATGACTCCAGGATGTCAGTTGTAGCTCTCGCTTCATATTGGCTGTTTTTTTTTCCTTGTTTGAATGTATAAATGTTCTCATTTTTATCATTTGTACTGAGTGCACAGGAGTGCATTTGCATGGCTGTGCATGTGGGTGAGTGTGTATGCGTGTTTTGATGTCTGCTGTATGGGACCAGAGCCTGTTGCCAATAAAGTGCTGTAAAACAAACAAAAACCATGAATATAACATAGTATCCTCAGTTAATTTTACATGGGAACGCTCATGCAAAAATCCTGAAACAAAACAAAACGGAAAACAACAGATAGATATCAGAATTCTCTGAGCCGGTGTAAAGATCACTGTGTCAGAAGGACTAAGCTAACCATTAAGTTGTCGGTGTACTTTTTAAAGTTATGGTGTACTTGAGAAATGTTGTGTAAGATGTAATCACACACGCTCTTTGACGACAGGACCTTGGGTTTTGTGTCAAGGTTAATTATTTTAGGGGGCCAATGCGAAGATGCTTAGTAAAAGTAAATGGTTAAGAGCTAAAGCCAGTGGTGGAGAGTAATTGGAGCACCTACATAAAACAGACAACAGGGGGAATATTACACATGTGTGTGTGTGTGAGTGTGTGTGTGTGAGTGTGTGTGTGTGTGTGAGTGTGTATGTGTGTGTGTGTGTGTGTGTGTGTGTGTGTGTGTGTGTGTGTGTGTGTGTGAGTGTGTGAGTGTGTGTGAGTGTGTGTGTGTGTGTGTGTGTGTGTGTGTGTGTGTGAGTGTGTGTGTGTGTGTGTGTGTGTGTGTGTGTGTGTGTGTGTGTGTGTGTGTGTGTGTGTGTGTGTGTGTGTGTGTGTGTGTGTGTGTGTGTGTGTGTGAGTGTGTATGTGTATGTGGGGGGGGGGGGGCATTCTGTTCTTACCACTCAGTGTTACTTAGCGAGTCATAGCAACTTCTAAATTTAGCCAAGAACCCAATAAAAAGTTACATCACTTTTATTTTCATCATAACTCCACATGACTGTCGTAGTTTTTCCAGAATATTCCTCTGAAATGTATACCCCCAGATGTTAAGGTGGCTGTATACTTGTGTATAACCTGGATTCCATCACTGATGATGTGTTGTTGTAGAATACAGAATCCATGGGATGAATGGGTTTCAGTGTTGGGATTTCATAGCTGAGACTATGGTATGTCTCTGAACTCTGTCACTTGACATCAGAACTTGCCGGTGCACATGCGCTATCTCTGGAGTTCAAAGCCACTGCTATCTCTAACAGCGCTGTGAGCTAACAGACACTGAGCTCATAAAAGGAGCCCCTCTCCATTGTGTCTGCAGCTCAGTGGTGAGAAACATTAAGCTACCAAGGTCCCTCTCACAGTAAACCACAAACGGACTCGTGGTGTGTGTCTGCCAGCATGACAGAGCATGACAGGACAGTTAAAGACAAAAAAAAGGGAAATTACTCCACAGCGGTAGGGTCATGACAGCACAAAACCAGGAACTGCAAAAACGCAGTGTGACACCAAACATGGGAAAAAAGCTGTCATGTGCACTGAATACCAACACATTCGGTGTAGTGCTGTTTATTTTTTTTTACCATAGAAGGAAATATGATGAACCCATTGCTGTGAAAGCACCCAGATGTTTCACATGTTGGCTCAAGGAGATACCATAAACTATTACACTGTTGGTGAGATTAACGAACCTAGCTGACTTTAACCCCTACCATCCCCAGCGAGGATGGGCCGATTGTTCCATCTCCAGTGCGGACCTCCAGACCTTCAATGGGGGAAACACGACTCAAACCCCATATTTCAGGGCTCCCAGGGAAACGTCTTGCCCTGTAAGCCAACATTATTTACATTTTTTTTTTTATTTAAAATTCTTGGTCATTTAAGATATTGGTGCCAATCGTGGCAGCTGGTTGTGAGAGTGGAATGCATAGCGAAAATCTATCATTTCAAAACATGAAAAAAAGATTCTGAGAGTCTGGTAACCTGATACCGCATCACGACACCAGACATAAAGTAAGTTCTACCATATTTGTGCTGAACAATTAATGGGCCTTTGACTTTTATCTTCAAAGACAATTTTTCAAAATGAACTAATTTCATGGACTTAACATAATTACTAAACACTGTCAGTGACCATTAAAAATTAACCTTTATTTTGACAAACATGAAGAGCCTTTTCTGGTGACCTAATTCTGTATACTAAAGTCAGACCAGATCAGTTGTATCAGCTGACATGCATTGTGACATCACCAGAGTTTACACCAATCACTCCTCACTGTGCATGTGGTTGTCTGAAAAGTAGAGCCTTCAGCCAAAGTAATGTAATCACACTTACATTTTAATGTTCACTGAACTGCATCAATGAACATTTAAACCAAATACATGATTTTTCCTGGCTCAGCTACATTAGTTCACTGCCTTATCTCTAAAAGACTACATACTTCAGTCTTGTTTGACAAAATAAAGGGCCTGAGAGCTGGTCTCAAAGCATTTAGTCTCCAGAATGTTCCGTTTGGAACACATTCCAAAGGACCCAATACAGTAACTGAAAGAACAGTTTCTCATAAAGCAAAGTCTGTTTTGATTGAATTGCATACGCCCTTGACTAAGAGAGATTGATTGAATCCTTAGCCGCTATGCTGTTGCATTTAGCAAGCATCACAAGCTGTTCACGCTGCCCCCAGTTAAAGACCGCACATCACCCACAGTGTGGAAACAAAGCTTGCGTCACTTGGCGAGGCTGAGGTATTGTGGGATGCAAAGTCATCGTCCGGGTGTGCATGTTTTTTTGCATGTGTCACTGGAACTCAAACCCACGGCCTGGTCCGCTGGCAATGCGTGTGACTTTGACTGTAGACGGGACAGTTCTCTTTTTGACCATCTCAGAGTCAAAACATCTCCATACCTTAAAAAAGCAACACCTCTTATGCAGGAAATATGGCACTGCTCAGACGATTAGCTGGCTTTGTTCATACTTTCAGGTACGTTTACTTTTTACTGTACATATTTGGCTAATATTTTAATTTCATCTAAAAAGACACTCATATATAGCAGTAATTGATATAGTTTGGTTGATGTCTTGTGGTAATTATATTTATATCACAGATAATATTACTGTTGTCTTTGTGCAGAGAAGAAAGATAAAACTGACACTCTTATATTATGCCTGTATATAGTCATTTTGAATGCCATGGGCATACATGTTGCCTATATACTCTTTGGATATGGTTTTGCTTTCTCATTCCATAGTAATAGGATCAACCAAGATTGACTTTATTTCTCATTAAAGACATATGCTGTTTTACTTCTCTGCGAAAATAATACAATGCAAAGGCCAAGTTTGTATTTCTCCAATAAAACATGAAAAACAAACTTTTACTGCAATGTTATGTGTGTTTTGATTGAAGTGTAAGTGTCCTGAAAGAGACGAGGCATGTTTGATTGGGTCCCCACCGTGTCTTTTACAAAGGGTTGTAAAAATTAAACGGTTTCCAAACGCAGCTCTGCAATGGTGTCTCTCAACAGCAATGAGATCGTGAAGTGCTCATCTCTGAAATCAGGAAGTACCTGAGACATACGTAGTTTGGAGGAGAAGGACTAGACAGAGATGTAGGCATGCATTGATCCACTCAAGGTTTTGAAAACCCCTTCAGAAAAGGTCTTTATCTTGCGTAGTCGACAGAATTGAGGCCTACAGAAATTACCAACTAATTTTATGACCTTATTTCAGTTTCCTCCATCAAGCACTACATGGTTGCCCTTCAACTCTTCTCAAGCCTTTGTTAAACAGACACGCTGTTTTGGTACTCTTCATTAATCGTCAACTTGCTAAAAGTGAATTTTCTAAACAACAAGGAATACCTTCGAAATGAAAATGTGCTGATACTTCCATTATTTACTGCTGTAACTCAACTTTATGGCCAGACTAATGTTGTACCAGATCAGTGTGGCCAGACTAATGTTGGAGCTGATCAGTGTGGCCAGACTAATGTTGTAACAGATCAGTGTGGCCAGACTAATGTTGGAGCAGATCAGTGTGGCCAGACTAATGTTGTACCAGATCAGTGTGGCCAGACTAATGTTGTGACAGATCAGTGTGGCCAGACTAATGTTGGAGCAGATCAGTGTGGCCAGACTAATGTTGGAGCTGATCAGTGTGGCCAGACTAATGTTGTAACAGATCAGTGTGGCCAGACTAATGTTGGAGCAGATCAGTGTGGCCAGACTAATGTTGTACCAGATCAGTGTGGCCAGACTAATGTTGTGACAGATCAGTGTGGCCAGACTAATGTTGTAACAGATCAGTGTGGCCAGACTAATGTTGTAACAGATCAGTGTGGCCAGACTATTGTTGGAGCTGATCAGTGTGGCCAGACTAATGTTGGAGCAGATCAGTGTGGCCAGACTAATGTTGTAACAGATCAGTGTGGCCAGACTAATGTTGTAACAGATCAGTGTGGCCAGACTAATGTTGTGACAGATCAGTGTGGCCAGACTAATGTTGTACCAGATCAGTGTGGCCAGACTAATGTTGGAGCAGATCAGTGTGGCCAGACTAATGTTGGAGCAGATCAGTGTGGCCAGACTAATGTTGTACCAGATCAGTGTGGCCAGACTAATGTTGTGACAGATCAGTGTGGCCAGACTAATGTTGGAGCAGATCAGTGTGGCCAGACTAATGTTGGAGCTGATCAGTGTGGCCAGACTAATGTTGTAACAGATCAGTGTGGCCAGACTAATGTTGTAACAGATCAGTGTGGCCAGACTATTGTTGGAGCTGATCAGTGTGGCCAGACTAATGTTGGAGCAGATCAGTGTGGCCAGACTAATGTTGTAACAGATCAGTGTGGCCAGACTAATGTTGTAACAGATCAGTGTGGCCAGACTAATGTTGTGACAGATCAGTGTGGCCAGACTAATGTTGTACCAGATCAGTGTGGCCAGACTAATGTTGGAGCAGATCAGTGTGGCCAGACTAATGTTGTAACAGATCAGTGTGGCCAGACTAATGTTGTAACAGATCAGTGTGGCCAGACTAATGTTGTGACAGATCAGTGTGGCCAGACTATTGTTGTAACAGATCAGTGTGGCCAGACTATTGTTGGAGCTGATCAGTGTGGCCAGACTATTGTTGGAGCTGATCAGTGTGGCCAGTCTAATGTTGGAGCTGATCAGTGTGGCCAGACTAATGTTGTAACAGATCAGTGTGGCCAGACTATTGTTGTAACAGATCAGTGTGGCCAGACTATTGTTGGAGCTGATCAGTGTGGCCAGTCTAATGTTGGAGCTGATCAGTGTGGCCAGTCTAATGTTGTAACAGATCAGTGTGGCCAGACTATTGTTGTAACAGATCAGTGTGGCCAGTCTAATGTTGTACCAGATCAGTGTGGCCAGATTAATGTTGTAACAGATCAGTGTGGCCAGTCTATTGTTGTAACAGATCAGTGTGGCCAGACCAATGTTGTAACAGATCAGTGTGGCCAGACCAATGTTGTAGCAGATCAGTGTGGCCAGACTAATGTTGGAGCAGATCAGTGTGGCCAGACTAATGTTGGAGCAGATCAGTGTGGCCAGACTAATGTTGTAACAGATCAGTGTGGCCAGACTAATGTTGGAGCAGATCAGTGTGGCCAGACTAATGTTGTAACCAGTAGGTGATTTGTTAATTTTTAACAGGGGGATGGTCAAATCAGAAATAAGTTTCCCAGCTATGTTAGCTAAACACCACTTTGCTAACAAAGCGAAGGTCCACAGCGTTGACCAACACATTGGCATTGTTTTGTGTTTGCAGGCGAGGTCCCGGCCGCCATTTAAAGGCTACCCTGGCACATCTCTGGAGCGTTTACTCAAAGCCTGCACCTGAATGTGCTAAGGAGGTCATGACCTTGCTCTTTCTGTGTTCCATGATTACCGTGGTGACAGCCTTCCTCACTTTCCGCTGGATGTCGGAGATTCTGAAATACGACCAGATGTCCTCCTCCATCGCAGCCGGTCTCTACGCCGCCGCGGCTTTCCCGCTCCTTTCGCTCATCCACCCTCTTCGCTGCGCGTTCACCGTGATTCTGCCCACCCTGGGCACCAAGCAGGGACGGAAGCTGATCCTGTCCACCGCCGTGATGCTCCTGGTCCTCAACGTCATCCCCAGCATTGCGGCTAACATGGGCGTCGTGGTGCGCGTCCTGAAGTGCACCGCGGAAGGCATGGCGCAGAGCCTCATCAACTCATCTGAGCTCGTTAACAGAGCGAAGGAGGAGCTCATAGAACAGATGAAGTCCACGGACAACAGCATCGTGCCCATGTTAAGGGAGTTCAATCAAGACACGAACATCAACGTGACCGAAGTCAAACAGAGGTTTGAGGTTTTGAGTCATCGTATTGAAAATGACTTTTCCCATGCCACACACATCATCAAGCATGCCAAATTAGTGGCAAACAGGCTTGTTGCTGTGTTTTTTGTGATCTACCTGTTTGCTGAATCAGCGCTTTATTTGAACGCATACCTCACCAACGTGAAGTTCGACAACAAGTATGTCACTGGGGAACTGTTCCATATCGCACGCGAAAACGGAATTCAACTGGTTCCTGACGATTTGAAGAACATGGTCTTCTCTACGAGCTGCAGAATTTCCAAAGAGGAGTTCCTGAAATGTATTCTGCGGTTCGCAGCCGTGACGTTGTATTTTATCGCCACCGCGTTCATCGTTGTTTTGGACTATGTTGTGTATGATCTACTTCGACAGGGCAGACCCTGGATTACAAACATGCCACCGATGTCCATCAGTATGAGTGTAAACTATAAGGTACAGTACGCCTCTCTGAGTCTATCCCTACGTCCCTTAGCCAGAGGTATAAGGCACAGTACGCCTCTCTGAGTCTATCCCTACGTCCTTTAGCCAGAGGTATAAGGTACAGTACGCCTCTCTGAGTCTATCCCTACGTCCCTTAGCCAGAGGTATAAGGTACAGTACGCCTCTCTGAGTCTATCCCTACGTCCTTTAGCCAGAGGTATAAGGTACAGTACGCCTCTCTGAGTCTATCCCTACGTCCCTTAGCCAGAGGTATAAGGTACAGTACGCCTCTCTGAGTCTATCCCTACGTCCCTTAGCCAGAGGTATAAGGTACAGTACGCCTCTCTGAGTCTATCCCTACGTCCCTTAGCCAGAGGTATAAGGTACAGTACGCCTCTCTGAGTCTGTCCCTACGTCCTTTAGCCAGAGGTATAAGGTACAGTACGCCTCTCTGAGTCTGTCCCTACGTCCCTTAGCCATTTAGACATTTTTTACATACTCTAATATGCTTTATCTTTGTATATTATCAATTAGTTATTAGTATTCATATGTTTCATTGCATTTACAAAATTAAGTATTAGCTCATTTTATACAACTATAATTATACTGAGTCATATGATGCCTGGTGACCAGTACTTGAAGGACTAAAGAAAATGACTTGGCTTAACAATTTATTTACTCTCATTTTTATTTTTTACATGGGTGAGTGGTCTGATCATGGTAGGAGGGGTGGCAGTCCCCTCCCCCTCAGCTGTTTAAGGCCTGTGCGGGGCTTAAATTTACACTCATATTGCTGATTTTGCTCTCTGAATGTAACGGCAGGTGACGTCCTACGTTGTACCTGCCTGCTTATTCCCCACGTCCTGCAAGCGCACGACCAGCCAGCTGGTGAACTTCCAGCAGACCTTCAGCTGGAGCTTCAGCTTCGGTGCGGAGGGCTGCGTTCCCGAGGCCTCCCCGCCCGACAGCGGCGTGACAGCCGCCCTGCTGCTGCTTTACCTGCTGGCCTACACCATGGTGCTGCTGGAGGTGTACGCCAGCCGTGCCCGCAGGAAAGTCTCCGCCTCCTTCTTCCCAAAACAGGAGAGGAAAAGGACAGAGTCCCTTTTCAAAAAAATACTGGCCAAACAGGAGAAGCAGAGGAATGGTGTTTTCTTCATAGACATACACAGAAGCGGTTTCAGCAAGCCTGGAACTCCAGGACTGCGTCACATGTGACTGCCGCAGTGCTGGAGGCCTGTATTGTTTCTTCTTCATGTAAACCATGTCTTAATTGTAAGAGGTTAGTTCTTTCACCTGGTCGAAGAAGAAAACGTTAATTATTAATGTGAACTCCAATTCTGAAAACTCCACAAGAGTGGAATCACAGCCCAGGATTCAGTTATATTTCAGTCATTTAGCTGACGCTTTTATCCAAAGTGACTTACAGTTGATTAAGATAACCAAGGGCCAATCCGCCCTGAGAGCAATGTGGGGTTAAGGGCCTTGCTCAACAACTTCAGGGGTCCCAGTCATGTACCTTAGCCATTAGACTACAGGCTATAGCTAAACAGTTATGGCTGAATTTAACCGAACACACTTATTCTCTATAAGGGCATGTGCAATTCAATCACAAAACACTTAAGTCTGTCAGTTCAGTCAAATCAACATACACTCATACGGCCCAGTCCTGAGGGAACAGGAAAGGGTGTGGCTTGAAGGCGTGACATATTTATTTATTTTATTTTATTTTTTAATTAAAAGATTACTTGTCTCTGAAAATGGCATTCTATTTCAGATTCAAAAAAGCCAACCAATAAACTGAAACGCTATCGCATATCTTATAGATAAGCACTATCAATACTGGACAGTGAGATAAATCCTAAAACTATTGCTGGAGAATACTAGCTGAGAAAGTTTTGAAGCTTGCTGCCAAAAGGTAGAAGTTGACCCAAAGAATCAATCAGGTGATTGTGCAAAGGGTTTGTACTCATCAGGCTGACCTGTGTTTTTATATCTCTGAGCCTGTAACCCTATAGTTCACTGCTCAGTCTGTTTTATCACAGAACCACACGTTTGTACTGTCAAAGCAGAGGCCCGAGTGTGTTTGCTTTAATCTATCCCTCTTTTCTGTGACTTCACACCGCCTTGTCCTTATCTTTAGGTATTTCATTTATGTAAGTGTTCATTGTCTTTCCTTACACAATGTTTTAACGCTTTTGGAAAGAAAGTACACAGGGAAGGGTGACAGGTGACTCTTGCATGAAGTCATTATTCAATGTTAAGAACAAAGCAAACTGTGGCAATCTCCAATTATGAAGCCCTTCATGTTGTTTGTGTCTTTGTTACTGACGTAAATTGACATACTTAAGTCTGTTCCCATTTATTCTCCTCCACTTGTGTTCTCTCTGCTCTCAACCTGTATATGTAAATATATGTAATTTATAAATAAATTAATTCCTCTATATCTTATTCATTCACATTTCTGCAAATAAATTACTCTTCATTTTTTTCACAATATTCCAGCACATTATATTATTACTGTAACTTTTGACCGTGAATGATTTTCTTTATTTTCTCATATTTTAGTATCTTAAATTTGAGTGGAAATACAGGTTTGCCCTGCACCTGTTCAGAGGAATAAAGTAACCTTCTAGATCAGTCGTGCTGCATGAGCTCCGGCAGTTTGCTTGGGAATTAGTTCATTCCAAGCACATTCACTGACCATTGTTGAAATAAGCTTATTAAACTGTGAAGGCATTCAAATACATTGAGCCCTGGCGGACTAAATCAGAACTATTTCCTCAGCGTCCATTCAGGTGCTGCTCACATATTAAAGCATGCGGTCGTGGCGCTGAAGGCCACGGGGATCGAACTGCTGTTTGATATCAGTGAAGTGTGGAGCGACCCATAACGCACCATCACAGAGCATGGACAAGGTCTGGCAAAGCAGGTTAACGAGTTGAACATTTAAAGAGGACACTTAATAATTAAAGCGATAGTAACAGTGTACCATGCTCATTATGAAGGTGACAATACATCAAGCACCACACACCACAAAGGGTTAATTACACTCTTAAATTTTCTTCTCTTTAAAACACCTGCAGAAAACGTTATGTAAAACAAAAACCTAATTACAGTAAAGCATTCTGTTTGTTAAACATCCATCTTGAACACTTTTTACTCGTGATAGATTCAAATAATTGGACTGAAACAATTTTTTTTTTTTTTGAGTGGTTAATTGTTTTCAGTTAGGTACTCAAGTGCATTATGAAAAATAAAACCATTTAACAAAAGTATATTTTGTTCATGAATTTATTTATTTAATGTATTGATCAGTAACACATTTTGTAATCTTCCTGTTGAGAATACTGGGGATGGATTCACAAGCAGAGACAGTATCCGCGTTCACACGCCACCAACACACGGAACATGGGACATTGCTTCTCTTGTTCACACTATGAATATGTATACGTTAGATTTCTGTCTTGAGTGTTTTCTCACTCGACGGCGTCAGATAGGAGGAGGTGTGGCCGTGCTAACGTTTTGAGCGCTCGATCCTTTAAAATAGCTTTGTTATCCGCAAAAACAAACATTTGCGCAAATCTGATTAGCGTGTCGCGGGGGTGGGGAGGGGGGGGGGGGAGTTTCCGGATCGGCTCTCTTCACAGCACGAGCCACAGCTGTCAATCATATGCAACCCCTGAGCAGAGACGACCTTTCAGGACAGACCACAGGGTGCTGTGTGTGTGCTCGTGTTCAGCCATTCAGCCGTATACATATAGCTGTGTAAGCTAAGATACAGAAAATAACAGATATCATATAGATAACACAAATAATCCTACAAACGTAATGCTCAGTATGTGCAAAACAATAGCACTAACCATCTGATAAAGAGCAATGCCTGGAGTAGAAGCCAGCATACATTAGACCCTGCATAGCTCAAAAATTGAGATCAATGCTTCAAGGCAAACAAAACATTACAGGAAATTCTCAAAATAAAGTAAGTAAAACATTCTACATCCCAGCCGCACCATGACAGGCTATGGCCGGAGGTCCAGAAAGACAATTGGCTAAGACCTGCTGTGAACAGTTGAGGGTTGGACAGATTAAGTTTGTTAATCGCATCGCTCTTCAGCAACCGCTTGTTGTTTCATTATCCCATACTCTACAGAACTGTGAGATGTGAATAACGGTCCATCCATTTGGGGTCTATGCACATTGCATAGCATGAGGATAAATCCACTTTGCCATGTATTCGATAGTTTCAATTTTCAGCGGATTCATGGCGCCCCCTGCTGTATCTTTAAAAAAAGCTGCAAGGCATTCACCGGTACTGTATTTGATAAGATGTCAACTACTGATATCTTGCAAAAATAAGATGTCAACTACTGATATCTTGCAAAAATAAGATGTCAACTACTGGGATCTTGCAAAAATAAGATGTGAACTACTGGGATCTTGCAAAAATAAGATGTGAACTACTGGGATCTTGCAAAAATAAGATGTGAGCTACTGATATCTTGCAAAAATAAGATATGAACTACTGGGATCTTGCAAAAAATAAGTAACATATCCTTTATCATGATATGTTTGTTTTTTTTGTTTTACAATTGGGCAGACGTACTCAAACATGTTCCAAAGAAAAGATATATTGATGTCTGCGGTGAGTCTTTGATTCTCTATGTGTCTTTAACTTCTGTTCACCAAGGTGTAGTGCCCTGTAATCTCCTCATAAGAGCCACTTCGGGCAGCTTTTGATATGGTTTCAACGAATGATCTATGAAGACAAATCCCGCTCCAGGACACTGTGATGATGTTGATGAACCAGTAGGGGGCGTCATGATTTAAAACTTAAGCATCCTGGTCAAATTCCCAAACTGACATTCTCATCCTGGTCAAATAGTCTTATCCCTAAAAGTTGTTCACACACCCCTTTCTTTGTCTCGCAAAGTTGTCACTACAAAGCAGAACTGAAATCTCAGATTGCCTTGTTGGTTATATGAATACCGGTACTGCGAAAAGGGACCGATATTAGTGCTTCAGAACAGGTAAAAAAGAAAAAAAAAAAAAAGATGAAAATATTGATTGCATCCAAGGTTCTGGAAGAACACATTTAATAGAGTTCCACTGGGTTCGACAGGTGCATTCTCGATCGTCATTACGGTGACAGCGTGATCTATTTCAAGACCACAGGAAGGACAATGGAGTGTGGAATGATAAATATGGTTCATGCACGGTTCCAAAAACATTATTCAAATACGATTTATGAAATGCCACTGAGGACTGCAGTGTGTAAAATTATTTAAATTCATCCCGCACGCCTCAAGGATGTAACTGCGAGACACCTTCGGGCCATTTGGGATATGGATAGTAGCCAAAGGGAGAAGAAGTAGTGCCTTAGGCTCTGGTAAAACCCCTCCCTGAATGTCTAGAGGAGGTAATGGTCCACGTTTAAAGGATAATAGCAGTATAATTTCGTCACTGGGTCATCGTTGCAATTCCTGATACGATGCTAACTATGATAAATGTATCAAATTTGATTTTATATCAGTAATATCATTCCGTGTTCTGTGGTGAATATTTTCAGCAGCATAATATCATTCCCCTCTGGTAGTTTCTTGTATGACTGACAGGAGGCAGAGAAAAACTCCCCGCAGAAAACACTAGCTAATGGCTGAAAAGTTTTTATTTTGGTATTATCCTTCAATCTGCATTTCGTTTTTAAACTTTGACTCATAACTGAATTCAAGTTCTGGACAAATGGTGATTTTCCCCTGAGAATTTCAGCTAATGGCAACTGCTGCAGACCATGTTTAGTTATTTTCTCCGAAAAAAAAAAATGTTCAGAAAAAAATGTGAATGTACAGTGTGTACAATGTACTAATGTACTGCTTGGTGAGGCTAAACTAGGAGTCTTAAAGAGTCAGAACAACTCTGAAAACTGGGAGTCTTAAAGAGTCAGAACAACTCTGAATCGGATGGTTTGGACCATGACGCTATAGCAGTTCTCATTCTCATTGTTTGCATTTTTAGTTGTTTTGTTTTTGGACTTTTTTATGTTTGCACATAAATTCGTTTTTGGATTTGTATATTTTGTATCATTTGATTGTATGAAATAAGAATTAAAGTGTATTTTCAAAACAATACCTATGTATCGGCCTGCCTGCCTGTCCATCTGTCTGTCTGTCAACATTATAGCACTACTGAAAGACGTATTTTAATGTCATTGCAGCTGTTGTATTTCGATTAGACCACACACAGTACTGTGTGTTATTTCCTTTATGCTAAAGCACGTAGCTCCAGCACAGCGCCCTGCGCTACGCCCCATTAGTAAGGCGTGATATGAATCAGACGCGCGGGATCCTCATGTCTGTGGGTCGCGGTGTAGCCGGGATTCTTCAGCACAGCCGCGTACGCTTTGCACCGCTGGGGGCCACCAGACACCTGGAGATGTTCTTCAGATGGAAATTTTAGCGCTCGTTTGCAGAAAGACGAGGGTTTTTTATGGCTAGAGTATGAATATTCTTCCACAGATAATGCTGGACAGATGGAGCTTACTGTCTGGGTGGCAGAACGAATTTACATCACTAACCCCCCTGTCATATGAAGACCTGACCTGCATTTATAAGCACATCTCACTCCAGTGTGCAAAAGCTTAAATTTGAATTGATTATCAAAGACAACATACGGATTTTGTGCATAAGCTTCATAACACATAATATATACAAATATTGACACTTCCTCTGTAAGTTTCGCACCTGTTCTCCACATTCGGCTTTTTTTTTTTTTTTTTTTTACAAACAGATCCACATTTTGCAAGGACAGCTTAGGCTGTCATTACGCAAATCTTCTGTTACTCATCTTTCAACAAGTATGAGGCGCCTTCTATACATGGCCACTTGAGAATGATTATGTGGCCAAGTTCATATTTAAATAGAAAGACATTGTATCGAAATCAATTTCACATCTCTATATCCAAGTAATTAAAATAAATGATACCCGTATAGTGTTCAAGTGTTATTCAGAAGTCAACTGCATGAAACTGAAATTCATCCACTGTTTATGATGAGTAATTAAATTACCATTAGCAAATAATGGGTTACTATAACGCATTTATGCATGCAAATGTTTATTAAAGCTACACAGCTCTGTGACATGCGAACATTTGCTATTTTAAGACCTTTCCAATGGACGTATAGAACATGAATGTCATTTGTTTCTCCTGGTTTTGTTTACTGAGCTCTCTTCTGTAAAAGCCCTCTAGATTCTATCGCAATTACTGAATGGCTCATTTACTTACGGGCAACTCATCTGTTTTTATGAAACATGTGAGATGCATCGCATCCGCCAACATTCGTGGTGTTAAATTAAACTGACATTTTCTTTTTATTTATCGCTCCTCCCTCACTGCCGCGTCCACCATTCAGATGGTTCTCATTAGCCACATATTTAGTCACTTCCGTTCCACCACAATGAGAGGGGGAAGAAAAGGATACTTGAATTTTACAATACAGAACTGACGTAATGGATCTGAGTGTTTATGCTGGGGTGAGATTTTACTACTTTGAAAACAATTTGCCGGATTGCAGATGTGATTTCCGTGCGCTCTTTATGCGCATACGGACAAATGAGCAATTTTCTGAGTACGCAGTGCTCAAACAATCTGATTGTGCATCTTGTTTAAAATCTTTGCCTCTGGGCTGATAACGAGCTCTGCCACGCATGTAATGTCTGTGACGGAGGGCAGCCTCGGATTCTCAATGATCCTCTCCCTGCCTCACCGACTGAGAAAATGTGTATTACATTTTATGATTATGATTTGCTTAAAATTGCCTTTTTAAAACTGCCGTTTCATTATTGCCTAAAGACATTGCAGGCATTTTCTCATAACGGGTGAAACTGGTTTCATCAACCAATAAAAACACTGCAGTAAATAATAAAACAACTGGATTGGCTTAGGTCGGCCATTTTGTTGCAAACTTTAACTGTATGTAATACAGAAGCACCACCCACCGAAGGCCATGAAAGCCAGAGATAAGAGAAGGGATATGACAACTTTTTAAATGGTCCCTCTAATCAAAATCACCATTTTTCATTAAATTTTAACTTTAAAAACTGTAGCAGAGTCCTTCCCGCAAGATCAAGAGGGCTATATTTGCAAAATTGTTACCAGGTGGCCAGCAGGGGTTCATCTCAAATCCCCACAGGCAAACCACAGGAGTCCCCCAGGGATCTGTTTTTGGACCACTCCTGTTTTCCATGTAAAACTCCCTTGTAAGACTCCCTTGGCTCAATAATATTCCCCTGTAGGCTCTCTTACCACGGTTATAACGCTGATACCAAGCTGTTTCTCTGCTTTCCATCCATTAATGTGCGCGTTGCCTCATGCATCAAACCTCGTCTCGGAGATATACCGAGATGGATGATCATCCTGCATCTCAAACTCAATCACACTGAAATCGAGCCACCCTCTCTACCAGCCACATTCACCACCACCCCCACCCACCCCTACCACCTCTCAAGGATTTCTCCATTACCATCCCATCATACAACAGTGTCTGCATCTTGGACGGCCAATAATTTTATTGTAGTGCTGGGTGATAAACTGACTTTGTCAGAGAAAGTCACAACAGGGACAGTTAGTTCTTTCACTACTGTACAACACCCGTTTTTCTCAGTAAATACCTCACTCCACTCGCTGAACAGACCCACGCGCTGTCCTAGCTGCTGTACTGCAGCTCTCGCGTTGCAGCTTGTTCCATCGGGCCTCTCCAGCTCATTAAATATTCTGCTGCTCGCCTCGACCACAATCAGCCCAGAATATGCGCATCACGCCTCTCCTCATCTCCCTCTGCTACTTATCAACCGCGGCCCGAATAAAATACAAATCCCTGGTCCTTAGGCAGCGAAGAGCTGGAGGGAACTGCCACCTCTCACATACAGTCCATTTCCAAACCTTGCGCGACTGTCAGACCCCTCCAGCCTGCATCCTCTGCTTATCCTGCCACCTGGTTCTGAAAGGGTCCTTCTCAGTTTCGGGTCCGGTTTGCCCCCTACTGGTGGAAAGGGGCCCATACTGCTACTAGAGTCACAGTAGAGCGGTTTGGGTCTGAATGCCACAAAGATTCCATATGTGGAGAGAAACAGACATTTTAGGGAAAGAGCTGACAGCACCTGTTGTGATGTTCTCTGATCCCCTACTGGTGTAATGAACTTTTTATGACATTCAAGACAGCCAAGTCCCCGCCTGCCCCCCTGCACATGCTGGAAACACACCTGCATGAAATGGATCTTGGCTCCACTGATCTCTGAACATTTGTTGACTGTATTTGTTTAATTTACATTTATCAGTATATCCCCAAACCCAAATTTTCCCAGTTTCCCTCTTGCACCTCCCACAGTGCTTAATGATATTTTATAGATTGATGAAATGCCTACAACTAACAGTTGTGACATGAGGAATTCGGTATCATCTGTCTTCGGTGCCTGTAAGTCGTTGTGTCTCTGTAATGTCTAAATGCAAATGTGAATCTGCTGCTTCGTTTGACAAATGAAAACTGAACGCCTTCCAGCAATTACAGTTATAAATCAATGTATATCATGGCAAGCAGGCAAGATAACATGTAGCGGGAAGACGATGTTAAATTTATGTTTGATTTATAGGAGTATATCATGGTCAGACAGGAGTATATTGCAGTTAGCTTTAACTTGCAATAGTTTGGAAATGGCAAAAAGTATAAGTCTCTCACTTTGAGTGAAAATTATTCTCCTGTCTATGATTTTAGCTAAAATAGCGATGTTAACTTCTGCACCATGTTCAGAATTTTGACTCTTACGCCAGTCAAGTTCTCCAATGAAAATAACGTGAGGTGCATCTTGCTCAGATAACAAAGAATTTGGTCATTTCACAAGCCGTAGGTCCAGTGTTTTCACTTCTTACCTGTGTCGTGTTTTTTGCACTTCCAGTTTTATTAATCTATCTGTGATTCATTCTGACAATCATGGCACAAATAAAGGATATGACAACTACTATGGGTATAGTAAGGCCAGCACACTCCTACTAGAAAATTCTGCAATATTTTATTTCTCATATATTTACCTTAGTATTTCAGCTCCTGGCCAGTCCTGGACAGATCTGATCTTGAGAATACTTTTCAGCCAAGCATTATGGATATATGCACAAATTATTAATACAATAACCAGGTCCATCTGCAAATAATTTCTTAGATCCCGCTTGCAGTAATGAGGAACCTCTATGGTGGGAATCTTGAGGTACCTTATGAATGCTAACACTTGCTCTAAAGATAACCTTTAGCTTGTCCTTTTGCAGATCGACCCAGAAATTCCTCACAAGCCACTTCAAATTGCAGATAGATCGTAGATAAGATAATATTGTTCTGGAACCGTGTCAGAGAAAGAGAAATAGCACAGTTCCTCTACAGCCTCCCAATAAGCTGTTAATAATTAGGTTCTCTACACACAATGGAGAGAAGGACCCTTAACCTATTATATTCAGCTTAATCCCCTCGTCGTTAATGTGGAATTATTTTCTGCTATCACACCCCAGTCTGCGATTGCAAGCAGAAGCTGGATGCCAACGTTTCTAATCTAAAATTAACTGTATAAAGATGAAATTTCTTTGATCTGTCAGAATGACTTTGGTGCCTTTATCTGCTGGGTTTAACGTGTCTGACGACGAATCTGACAGTTGTACAGTATATTTCAGTCCCCTGTCCAAAATAGAATGTATGGTGTTTTATTTTTAACACCAGATTTTGATAGGTAGCACAAATAACTGTTTTTTTGTTATTGCTGTTTTTCTGATGCAGAAGTCATATTTTGATGTTTTTTCAAGTTAATTTCTTCAGAGGTCCTTTTAAAGACTTATGAATTATAATATAATAAAAAAACATACTTTTCTATAAATGTACACACAGGTGAATATTCCCACATTCCCACAATGCATCGCTGTCATGCTTGGGTGCCTGCGGCGGCACAAACCGACTGTACACTGACCACATCTTCGTCCGACGTCATAGGCAGCGTGCAGTTAGTGATGCAGCCACAGCGTGAAAAGAAGCGAGAGCGTCCTCACATGAATCAGAGGAGTCACATGCTCGACTTCTCCTCCCACAGCTGTCAAGGAGGGTGCTGCGGTGAGGTCAACCAGTTTGAACATTCAGGTTGGGAAAAAAAGGGGAAAAATCTGGGAAAAAACAAGAATACATACCACCTCTGCTAGCTATATGATTTCATCCCACCTAAATTCTGCTTTTTGGCATGACTGTGAAAGCACAGAATGTTTCAAACATCCATAACCAAAAGAATTCTTTTCCTCACATACTCCAGCCTGTTTGTGCCACACTGCAATTAAATTATAAGGGCAGAAATCACAGAGGCATACTTTAAGAGGCACTTGGTTGCTTTGCGTGCTTATCATACCCAATTACCATTCTTCAGCACATAATTTTAAACACCTTCCATCAAGAGGCTGTTAATTATAGTTCAAGTTACCAAACTGAACGCACGCCAAGTCTTTATGATGAACTAAATTGCCGATAAGCTTTCGACTGATTCTGAAAACTTAAAGTGGCGCATCCGAAAAGTGTGAAAATGTTGACAATTTCATTTTAATTGGTCAGGTGTTGATTGTGAAAACAATAAACTATTGTAAAAAAAAAAAACAATATTTATTTATTTTTTTACCTATTCACATGCAATAAGATGGGGAGGGTTTACAGTAAAATGCTGACGGTTTCTTGAACTCGAAACAGACTTCATATGCACCTGCCCTGTACAGGACTGTAATCAATGTACTGTTATCAGAGTTGACTTAACACCGAACAGTGTTAAAACTGAATCATTTACTGTGTACTGTGGAACAGTCAGCTAGGATCAGCACAAAACCCACCTAATTAGCACCTTTTATCGCTGCTGGAATACGGACCGCATCGATCCACGGAGACTGGTCCAGTGTAACATGGTGATTAGGGATCTGCTGCTTTCATGTTTCTTTGCGTGCAGCGGGTCAGGATGTCCATCTACAGCACTTATCAGAGGAGCTCATATCAAGTGCACTGACAAACGCGCCTTCCCTAATGCACGGTAAGGCTTTGAAGCGGCACGCCACGTCTCTCCCGCTATCCAGCACAGCACCTCTTAAAGGTGACGTGGGCACACATTTATCAGGCAGCGCATAATCCCTTCATCATGTCACGAGCGCCAGTTCATCCCCCCCATTCTTCCGCCAGGTTTTAAGTCCTGTCCGCCATGCTTTCGGCCCATTTGTTCAGCTATCTGAGCCCTGATTCTTCTACAGATGTACGGACACACATGTGCTTTCACCGTCCGCCTGAAGATGACCGGTGAAAACCGGGCTCGGTCAGAGTTGTCTAAAAATATGGTGAGCTGGGTTGAGTTATCCTGTGAACATGGACACTCACTTCCTCCATTTCCTCAGATGGCCTGTAAGAACAAGGGTTACTGTGCAGACTACTTCTTATTGGTCTATAAAAGCAGAAGTTACTGGGCAGACAATGCCTGATTGGCCTATAGTAGCTGGTTTTACTGTACAGACTACCTCTTATTGGTCTGTGAAAGAAGAGGTTACTAGGCAGACAATGTCTGATTGGCCTACAGTAGCTGGTTTTACTGTATGGACTACCAGCTATTATAGGTCAATCAGGGGTACAGTAAAACCAGCTACTATAGCGCAATAATAGCTGGTTTTACTATACAGACTACCTCTGATTGCCCTATAGTAGCTGATGTTACTGTACAGGCCACCTCTGACTGGCCAATAATAGCTGCTGTTACTCAGACTGCCTACATTTTCTAACAGGGACACTGCAGACTGGAAAAAAACAGAATTTTTATATTCACTGACATTTCCGTGCAAGACCTTGGTCAGAATGATATGATGGTGCAAGACATTTTGCTGAAGGTCTGGGGTCTACCATCGGAACGTCGGTGAATAAACGCAGTGGTTTCTTTTTTGTTTTGTTTTTTTTTTTTGGTTGTAGCTAGCAGTTGTCACATGGAATTTGTTTCTTTTTTCAGTGGCTTACACTGCTGCTAGCAGGAATGCACGTGCCTCGGTAAAGAGGGTCAGGTGACACCCCTGGCTGCTTGCACAGATACCCAGTTTTTGTGCTATTTCCATCGGGACCATAACATTTGTTCAGGATATTAGGCAAAGACTGCAAAAGCTTGTCAGAGGATTCATTGGCAAGACACAGTGTCAGAATAAGCTGTCCTAATTGGGCCCTCCATTATAAAATTAGCCAATCATGGTAATTGGCTAGCTTCTAGTAAGAGGTTCAGAGGCTCGTATATTATGTAACAGTCCGAGCTGACAGGCCAGAACCAGACAAGGCAAGACACACTCCCCGAAAATGAGGACAAGGTAAGAGAACAGGATGTTTTTTTTTTCCCCCCTGTCTGAAAGATCGATGTTGGAGTCCAGAAAGTAATCCAGGCTTCTGGTGTTGAATAGAAATGCCCCGAGGGCGACCAGCCAATCAGAATCAGAAGCACATCGCCGTGTTGCTCCTCTGGCACTCAAGACAATGCTTCACGTCTCTGAAACCTTTGCTCATTTGCTTCCAGCTGCTCGCCGAGGAAAGAAACTGAACTGCTATTAACCTCCGCCAGCTGCAGTCCATACCATCGTATGGCCTGCAATTAGGGTTAATGGGGGTGAGAACTGAGCTGGCAACCCCTATGGGCGTGCTACAGTAATGTGTCCCCTGTCCCTGGTTAAATTCTTTAGATTGAACATTATCCCTTCTGTCACTAAGGCCCATGTAAGTGAAGCACTGTGAGGGCTGTCCCCAGGACAGCAGTCAGGCCACATTTATCCTCAGCTTTGACTTAAAAACAAAACAAACAAATTTGACATTTTTTTTTCTGCAAACACAGTTTGGTGAGTTTTATAGATCACCTAAATGAACACCAAAACGAGGTGACACTTGCGTTTTTCATTTTTATTCCGAAGCTAAGAATAAAAGGTTTGTTTGAACGCCGGCCCCAAACGCGCCCTGAGTAGCGACTCTGTGAATGTTTCTGGAGTCTCAGCAAGCGCAGAGCGCTTATCAGCTTTTATTCAGGGGGGCTGATGGCTGTGAAAGGGGAAGAACGCATGAGCAACAGAAGAGAGACAGACTCCGCGGCCGATTTAATTAGCCAAGTCATTCTCTCTCTGCATGCTTCAGCGGTGAGCGCTCCACACAAAGCAGCAGCTGCCCATCCGTCAGCCAGGTCTGTGTCGCTGAGCAGGTATTTTAACCTGTTCACTGTGAAAACCCTCTTGATACTTTAAGAGACGAAGAGCGCTACTTAACAAGTGAAAGACAAAATAAAGGAGACACCTTGTTTAAATTGTATTTTGAAGTAGCTCATTCACAATTTGAAAAAAAAAAACTACATGTGTTTCACGTTAACATCAACACTAATTACCAGTACGCTTCTGATATAAAAGGACTAGTATGCACTAATATGCAAGTTTCCAAAATACCATGAGAGATGTATCAGACTTTGAAAGAAGTCAAATAGCTGTTGCTTTAACTGGAGGTAGATCTTTCTCGGCGATGGAGAAATTATATAACAAGTCAATATAAACGTTCCATGATTACATATTGAATGTTTCTAAGGGGGTCGGTGTCAAAACCTGCGACAGCATAACAAGGCAGGCAGCCTCAGGACAGGTTAGCGGTGGTTGCAAGCTGAAGATCACTGACAGGGAGAGACAGATACTGAACGGCCCAGCTGCTGGAAACAGCAGCAGCGAGCCCAGCTTATTGGATTTATAGTGGTGACAGGGTGAAACACAAAGCATATTTGGCTCATCACAGAAACTCATTGCGAAGTTAATGAACAGCTGTAAAGCCATGTAACTCTATGCAGGCCGACTGAACGGCCAGGTGACTCGCGGCTTAAACGAATTAGGTAGTGCGTAAGGTGAGGTGCAGCACAGCAACATCAGCCTGGATGACGTACAGTAAATACAATGAGATAAACCCAGCATTAATCAGGAGCTATGACCCACTTCCCACCCATCCTAAAATACCCAGCAAATACGAGATACAACACAATACACCACAAAACCTTTTTTTACAAAATACACTCCCAATTTTAATGAACACCTAAACATATATGCAATTCATATGCACAGAATTACGAGTGGTAAAGTGTCCAGTGATGATATTGCTATGAGCCCCCAATGAAACTAGAGAATGTGAATAGCAAACCCTTCACGCAGGTGTTGTAAGCCTCTCTCCCATCAGTGATATATAGTCAGTACTCCAGCGTGCCGGTCCCCAGTGTTTGCTATAGCGTGTGGGTAATTACACTGTCATTATGTGGTGGGTTTGACACTCTCCATTCAGGGTCTCAGATTGCCAAATAAAGGCCAGAGTATAATTTCTACGGGCTCATCATGGGGAGAAATTGGCCCCTGTGTTCCCAAGTACAGTTGCAGGGATGAAATGAGTGGCAGGGAGAGAGGGGGGGGGTGCAGGGAGGGGGAGAGAAGGAGGGACCCAGAGAGAGAGAGAGAGAGAGAGAGAGAGAGAGGGGCGAGAGAGTTTGCATGCATCATTTTGAAGCAGGGAAGAAAGAGGAGGAGGGATCGTGAGTTTTTTTCTCCCTCTGAGCCGTTCTCCGGCTGTAGCACCTGATTTGGATCTGAGCCGCGCACAGCTGCCGTACGCCGCGCTGGAGCGCAGCCTGCTTCAGTGAGCTCCGCACCCCAACGCCGCCAGCCTCCGCACGCCCGACCGTGACCACTCCAACCCCAGGGACCGCTCCAACCACGCTCAAGCGCACACCTGCCTGCACCATGGTGAGCTTACCCCCTCTCTCCACACCCTGGTCTCCCTCTTCTTCTGCTCTGTCTGACTAAAACAGAATACACTCTCATTACAACCCACCAAGCAGAGACAATGTTTATAATCCAAAAAGAGAAAGAAACCATGTTATAAGGTATTGGTACATATTTTTCTTTTTGAAAGAAAGTAAATTTCATTTTTTGTTTTTTTCCTGTCTTTTTTTTAAACAAAAAAGAGTCAATGTTTAAGACACATCTGTGACTTGTGTGTGGTCTCCTTGGGTGTGTTTCATTCTAACATGCCGACCCCTCTCGTTTTTCCTCCACAGGGTTTTCTGCTTGTGGATGAGCAGTGACGCCCCCACGTGGCGGAGCCCGTTTCCGTGGCGCTAAGCAGTGCAGTTTCCCTCGGCGACATGGAGAACTCCACGCCCACCCCCGAGCTGGAATTCAACCTGACCGGAGGGGAGGACCTGACCAAGATGCCCCAGAACTCGCTGCAGGTGCAGGTGGTGACCATCCTACTGGCCCTGCTCATCTGCGGCGTGGGCATCGCCGGGAACATCATGGTGGTCCTGGTCGTGCTCCGCACCAAGCACATGATGACCCCTACCAACTGCTACCTTGTCAGCTTGGCCTTCGCCGACCTCATCGTCCTGCTGGCCGCGGGGCTGCCCAACATCTCCGAGGTCATGGCCTCCTGGGTCTACGGCTACGCCGGCTGCCTGTGCATCACATACCTGCAGTACCTGGGCATCAACGTGTCGTCCTGCTCCATCACGGCCTTCACCATCGAGCGCTACATCGCCATCTGCCACTCCATCAAAGCGCAGTTCATCTGCACCGTGTCCCGCGCCAAGCGGATCATTGCCTTCGTCTGGGTCTTCACCTCCCTCTACTGCATCATGTGGTTCTTTCTGGTCGACACCAACGAGACCGTCTTCGCCGACGGCGTGGTCGTCAAGTGCGGCTACCGCGTCTCGAGAAATCTCTACATGCCCATTTACTTCCTTGACTTCACGCTGTTCTACGTGATCCCGCTGATCGTGGCCACCGTTCTGTACGGACTGATCGCTCGGATCTTATTCATGAACCCCCTGCCGGCCAACCCCAACGACAGAGTCGGGAACGACTCCGTACACCAAGGGAGGTCCAGCAGCACGGTTAAAGTGTCCTGCAAATCAAACAAGGGAGCCATGACATCAAGGAAACAGGTATATATCTTTCTTTTTTTTTAAAGAATGTGAGAAAACCGAACCTCGTATGTGAAAGACATGTCAGAGAAAATCAGAACTTTTTGTAGAGATTATACAGTGGTAACTCAGCAGGTGAGTATACTGATTGAGGAAGTTGGTATACTGTAACTCCAAAGCCCATATGTATTAATGGTAATAAGGCTAATAGGTGGGTGTACTGTCTGAGAAGGTGGGCATACTGTAACTCCAAAGCCCATATGTATTAATGGTAATAAGGCTAATAGGTGGGTATACTGTCTGAGGAGGTGGGCATACTGTAACTCCAAAGCCCATATGTATTAATGGTAATAAGGCTAATAGGTGAGTTTACTGTCTGAGGAGGTGGGCATACTGTAACTCCAAAGCCCATATGTATGAATGGTAATAAGGCTAATAGGTGGGTATACTGTCTGAGGAGGTGGGCATACTGTAACTCCAAAGCCCATATGTATTAATGGTAATAAGGCTAATAGGTGAGTATACTGTCTGAGGAGGTGGGCATACTGTAACTCCAAAGCCCATATGTATTAATGGCAATAAGGCTAATAGGTGGGCATACTGTAACTCCAAAGCCCATATGTATTAATGGTAATAAGGCTAATAGGTGGGTATACTGTCTGAGGAGGTGGGCATACTGTAACTCCAAAGCCCATATGTATTAATGGTAATAAGGCTAATAGGTGGGCATACTGTAACTCCAAAGCCCATATGTATTAATGGTAATAAGGCTAATAGGTGGGTGTACTGTCTGAGAAGGTGGGCATACTGTAACTCCAAAGCCCATATGTATTAATGGTAATAAGGCTAATAGGTGAGTATACTGTCTGAGGAGGTGGGCATACTGTAACTCCAAAGCCCATATGTATTAATGGTAATAAGGCTAATAGGTGAGTATACTGTAACTCCAAAGCCCATGTGTATTAATGGTAATAAGGCTAATAGGTGGGTATACTGTCTGAGGAGGTGGGCATACTGTAACTCCAAAGCCCATATGTATTAATGGTAATAAGGCTAATAGGTGGGTATACTGTCTGAGGAGGTGGGCATACTGTAACTCCAAAGCCCATATGTATTAATGGTAATAAGGCTAATAGGTGGGTATACTGTCTGAGGAGGTGGGTATACTGTAACTCCAAAGCCCATATGTATTAATGGTAATAAGGCTAATAGGTGAGTATACTGTCTGAGGAGGTGGGCATACTGTAACTCCATAGCTCATATGTATTAATGGTAATAAGGCTAATAGGTGGGTATACTGTCTGAGGAGGTGGGCATACTGTAACTCCAAAGCCCATATGTATTAATTGTAATATTATTAATAGGTGGCTAATTGGTGCAGTTGTGTAGCTGAAGGTATTCTCAAGCATACAGAGCTTTGGAAAAAAGAACACAAAAGCATTAACTGCTTAATTACCTGAGTTTTACAATGACTATGAAGGGTGTGTTAATTTCCTGCTAATTCTAGAAATGCTTTTCATTTAATACATATTATATTCATATAATTATTCATATGACAAAGAGCTTTACAGAGCCAAATATTACACACCACATCTATGGCAGACTGTCCTTAAAGTGCTGCACAAAAGAATAAATTAAGATTGTATTCAGGCTGAATGAGTGCTGCAACCTAATATTAAAGAATATAAAATATTTTAAAAAACCTATGCTGCCATGTCTTATGAAAAATTAATGAAAATTAGGGATAAATCACAAAAGCTTGTGCCAGCTTTTTTGATGTAGGTGACAGGTCTTGCTAGAATGGTACGCACTCTTTTCTCCTCAAACTCTTGGACGTCAGACAGTGTCCAGTGAGGATCCAGCCGTTTGACCATGAGAATCCGGCCGTTTGACCGTGAGAATCCAGCCGTTTGACCATGAGAATCCAGCCGTTTGACCATGCTCTTGTCACTTTGAGGTGGAAGTAAGGAGCTTCTCCCCTTGGCGCAGCGGTACAGCTGGCTTTTTGCCGGAGGCGGAGGCAAGTAGGCTGTTGATGCTGGATGCTTCGGCTGCACGTGGGGATGGGGTGATTCTTACTGATTACACAGATTCAACCTCACGGCCCCAGCCAGCTGCACCGAACATCACCGAACAAAATCAACCATTCAGCGTCTAAGATTGTTACCGTTACTTCCTGTTGTCTAACAGCTTTGTAATAATAATTAACCCCTTACAATTGACCTGTCAAGTTAAAATAAAATGCCTTATGGAATATTTACAGGATACCTTCACAGCATCCTTCCTGAGTATAAACTTCTTCATGTTTACAAGAAAAAAAAACTAAATGGAATTGTGTAAAAAAAACATTTCAAGGGTCCTCAACGCGTTGAAAAAGTATTTGTAAAAATGTTTTCTTTTATTTTTCAGTTGAAGTGCTCTTTTATGTGCTATGAGTTTCAAGGTGATGGGGTTTTCTAAACGACCGTGTCTTTGTCTGGAGTTCCAATGGGATTTTCCCTATCAATTCTGTGCAGATGTGTTCCGATTTTAGATTTACAGAGACTGAGACTGTCACTCACTTGTGTTCATCAGTGACATCAGCTCAGCTGTTTAAGCCGTGTGTTCAGGCGTATAATCAGTTTAATCATATAGTTCACTGGGTTTTATGAAAATGATATACTTGCCATGGATCTTGATAAAAATTTTCAGTACAATTGAAAATGAGCTTCAGCCAAGCCTGGTCCCTTTGATATAAAATGGAAATCCAGGTCCCAGAGAGAGCTAGTACTGGGGTAGGCAGCCCAGGTCCTGGAGACATTTCAGGGTTTTTTCTTATCTGAGCAATTAAATGGTGAAACTTCTTCACTCCAGCACATGGTCACCTGCATCCATGAAGCCTACTAAGAAATGCGAATAATGTGTGTAATTAGGGGTTCAAATAAAACAAAAACCGGACACTTCCACAGCACACTAGGACCAGGGTAGGCTACCCCTGCAGTAGCTCATATCAACATATAAAAGCCTCACCCAGAAGTCTTTGGGCAAGCTAATGCTAATACACTAATGCTAATCATTGGGAAAGGTAATGGTAATGTGCTAATGCTAATCTTTGGCCGAACGTATGCTAATATGCTAATGCTAATTTTGCGTAAGCTAATGCTAAGGTGCCAATGCCAATCTTTGGGCATGCTAATGCTAATGTGCTTGCTCTCTCAATGCTGAAGGTAACAAAGATGTTAGCGGTGGTGGTGATCCTGTTCGCCCTGCTCTGGATGCCATACCGAACTCTGGTGGTGGTGAACTCCCTCATGGACCCGCCCTACCTCAACACCTGGTTCCTGCTGTTCTGCCGAATGTGCATCTACCTGAACAGCGCCATCAACCCCATCATCTACAACCTCATGTCCCAGAAGTTCAGGGCTGCTTTCAAGAAGCTGTGCAAATGCAAGAAGCAGCACCCGGAGAAGGTTACCAAGTACAACGTCCCCGTGTACTACAGTGTCATGAAAGACTCGTCGCATGAGAGCCCAGACCACGACGACACGGAACAGGAGGACCTCAGCACCTACCCCGTCACCGGCAAAAAGGTCAATTTCACAGACAAGTGCCAGGAAACCGGAACTATGTTCAGCATCGCCTGATCTCCCCTCCTCCACCGTGGAGTCAAAACGCCAGATAAGTAGCTTTTCAGGAGAAAACAGGAAATTAATACATGTGTGCCAATATAAATTCAGAGTCGCCGTTAGATAGAATCTCGCTCACTGTTACAGACTTTCGTACATGTGGCTACGTAGTTATGGTATCTTCACCAGTTTGTGTTAAATTGAAAAAAATGGAAATGTGTTGCCTTGTCGTTTGCTAATTAGCCTGAAAATCATCTTTGTCATCTTCTGCAATAGTGACCATAATCTCTAAGCTATGTTTTGTTGTTCTTGAACAAACTCAATCATTTTTACTCCATGACAGGCAATGATTCAGTACCTACCAAATGTATCATACCACACTAGAAACTCACAAGATGTTTTTGTGTGTTCAGTATTTTACACTTTTTGTACATTATGCAGTGATATTTACATGAGACGCTTGAACACAAGAACAGCAGTTCATGGGACATTTTGCTATGTGTTCGTTTTTTGGTGAAGTCAATGTTTACTGTGTAAATAATGTTGGAGCTCTTGCTTAGTGTAGTGGATCGTTGTACTCTGGGCGTTTACTCTTCAGGATGTACACAATACTCACAACATTCACAATGCTCACAACACTTAAAATACTCACAACACTTGTCCAGCCTCAGAGCTTCTCTTTCATCCCAAGGGAAGAGATGTTTGAGCCGTCACAGTTCTCTGAAAGCACACAATTAAACAGAGCTTTTGATTCGCCATTAAAAAGGGAAATTAGACATCTCAGGATTAACTCAGAGATGCAAGCCTGAATATCACTTTTTAAGTTGATTATATTTGTCAGTTCAGACAGAATGCTTCCTAGCCCATCTGCTGTGGAGCCGACTCTGATGTGGGCCTCCCCATTTATCCCCAGTAGGCCTTTTAGACCGAAAGCAGCCAACATTAAATAAGCGTTCATTGCAGGTGATAATGAGGATGCAATTAATTTAATCAGCACCTTCAGTCTCGGCATGCCCACACAATATGGACACTCTGACATTACCCATCTGAATCTGAACATCACTTAATCTGAAGCATTTCACAACATCATGAAGAGAAATAAAAAAAAAAACAACTCAGATTATTATGTTATTTTTTCCACTCACGCAATACACAAAAGGCTTGCATTTTAGCTTAGCATAGTAGCCAGTAATAGAGAAAAAAAAGCACAACATGATTATTTTGTACTCCGAAAATGGATGTATTTAATCCAATGAAATGGCCATTAAAAAGTTACAGTGTATTTATAAATAATGCTAACGCTCATGTGATGACCTCAGGTTGTGTACCCCAGCAGGTCCGAAGGCCAGAACAAGGACGCTGAGAGAGCGTTTACAGACTCTAAAACTGTGTCTGAAGTCACACTTTGCTGCATAAAAATAGCGTCCCATCATGCCACCCAAGCAGATGTCACACCCATGATTCAGCAGCAGACAGATATATGAGCCTTGTGACGCATAAAAACGGCTTTTTAATCGCAAGACCTTTTTAACATTTTACTGAGAAAAAAAATCCCCATTCTGATGAGGGCATTTCAAATTACACCCTGATAAACACAATTTTGTGGGGTAAAGACGAGCTTGTGCCAGGGGCGTCACCTGACCCTACTTACTGAGAGGCATGCCCTAGTAACAATTTGTTGTGCCTCAATAAATGATCATAAACAATAGCTAGTTTTTTAAAAATGTACATCATAAATTGCAAGTGTGAGGATGTGAGGGCTGGGGGCCTGTGCCCCAGTAGTGCTAACAGAATCCCTGGTTTGTGCAATTTTTTTTTACAAAATCTCTCTACATCGGGCAACCTGACCATCACCTTTACATTTTGTTGGCAAAACAACTTTGTGTCCCCAGCAGATCACAACTGATGTCAACACCCCCCCCCCACCCCCCAGCACAAAATGGAGGCTGAGATCTCAGCTGACGTATCAGGTTAAATATGACTCAGAGGAGCGAGAGTCACACATCACCAGAAGCACCCTATACTCTACTCAACGTGGCTTTGTACAGTAGTGGTAGACGCACCATATACTTTTATTCACACTCAGTGCATTGTTTTTCAAAGCTGCTTTGTGGCTCAGACAGAGTACTAGCTGCACTAAAGAATAGGGCCTCAAGTGTATCATACTGCTTTGGTTACACCTGTAAACGTTTTTTTGTATTTGATGCCCAATTAGGACATTAACATATGCTGTAAACCCCAAAACTTGGGTGTTAGAAATAGCTTAAAGTACGCATTGCTTTGTTTTACTTGGGCGCTTATTGTTTATTGACTGGAATGACGGGTCACTTACTATTCCAAAAGATGAAGATGTAACGTTGTGACATCTTCAAAGGCAATCTATGCGGCAAATTTTCCCCTCGAAAATGTCACCAAATAGTCATGCCAATGATGACTTGGGAGTTTGTGCCTGTGCGTATTCCTGTGGAGACCTTGCCATCCTGCCTGTATTTGCAACTCTAAGCCGTTTGAGCATCTACTTTTTGCTGTGGGACAGACAGTTCTGGTAGAAGATGATTACTGGACCTCTAACATTTAACAAGCCTGCCTATTTTGGGCGGGGATTAGCTGCTGTAAATCCCGCCTCCATACCAAAAAGCCCATTGTGATTGGCTAAAAGCATTTGTCCAAGGGTAAAAGAGGTGGATGCAATTTGCCAAACTGTGATTGCAGTTCCACTTGAAGACACAGGGGGTGGGGGGGGGGGGGGAATGCTGCATAGTCACCCTTAAAGTTGTTCACTCAATCACACTTGGACTTCTAGATGTTCTGTATTAGGTTGTACAGTGACTTTCATGCACTGTTTGTACACAGAAATTGCAACAAAGGGGAAAAAACTGTTTTCCAGTGTTGTTAAGTTTATTGTGGTATATCTGGTATGGTAGCTGTGCTGTAAATATACAGTACCTAAATTTGGTCTGGTCAAAAAATGTATTTACAGATTTGTCCTGCTTTCTGAATCCCTTCACTTTGATTGTATTTAGCTCGTCTGTTTTGTACGCATGGTTTTGTGCTGAAATGTATGGTTCAATTAGATTAAAAATTGAAAAAAGTTTCTTTTGAAGACATTGATATCTTATTCAAAAGTGTACCCATAACATGTGCATCATATTTTATTTTCTGATTTTCACTCTGTGCTCAGATCATTTTTAAAGTCTTTTGACAGACATTTGGAACACTTTGCCTATATTTTGTTTGTGAACAGTCTTGACAAAAATTGGATTGAAATGGAAAACAGTCAAGATATCTCCTCGGAGGAGAAAGGTCAACTTTTCATTCTATATCAGTTTTATCCTGGAAGGCTATTTGCATATGTCTTCCTCAATGTCAGCCCAAATCATTCTTTAAAGAAAGGATCCCAGAATCTCAGACAGTCTTGTTTTCAGATACTCTTCCTCATTCTTTCAGTGACAGACTCCAACAGATTCATAAACCAAAAAAACACAAAAGCAATTTCACATGTTTTGAGCTCAGTTTATTTTCAGGGGACTGCTAATGTCGCCGTAGAAATACTCTTCATCTAAATGCTACATAACCTGGATGTGGAGTTGAGGTCATATGTAATAACATCGCCATCAGGGGTTACATGTAATAACATACATATTACAACAGTAATAACCGGTTACAACAACTTAATAAAGTGTTGATAAATAGTGTATACCACAGGGTCCACAGGATCCTGTAATTGTTATCATAGGACAACGTTTTTGATACTAACTAGTTTCAAACAACTGATGAACTTGTTCTTTACTATAGTATACTGTTGCATAAACCAAAAATGGTCCTGCGCAACAGTGTACTGTACATTACTTGTTTCATGATAGTTTATTAATGGTTCTATATAATACAAAGAAATCCCCTGTGATTGTGTGTGTGAGATTGCACTGATTTTTGGTTTGTATTTGCTTACCACATCCACTGGGGCGTATGCTTAGGATGACCTCTGCAAGAGCAGACCCTCCATGGAGTCATTTTTAAAATGGCCGCCATAAATCTGAGAGAGTGTCTGTCCTCCCACAGATAAACTCTCAGGGGTCCGTGCTTCAAACGGCAGCTGGCCGGGTTTGTGCTGACCCAGACTGCAGAGTTTCTGCCTGGGAGAGGGAGTTAAATCTGGTGGGGAAAATCGGGCTGTTAGCGGAGATGTTTGACACATTTGTCAAAATCAGACACAGACTCGGCTAATTCAGCAGCATGTGAGACAGAGGAAAAGCTTTGTGTTCTCTGAGCCTGTGCTCATCCGAAAGTACTTTCCCATCTGTGGAACTGAATGCCTCTCAATGGCCCAGCTCATGTGATACAGATTGGGTCTGCTACAGACCACAGCCTCAGCTGGCCAGTCTACAAAAGAGGAAGTGTGACCTCCTCACTCAGCAAAAGGCCAAGATCACCGGCAACAGGAACTAGCCGCTCTGTTTTCAGCTGCTTTTGCTCCTGCTTATCCAAATTTGCCCAAGCACATTGCTGTGAACCGCTGCTATTGTCCCTGGAGGCCGCCGATGAGCACGTCTCCCCCCCGATCTCCGCCGCCTCATTTCGCCTCACAGTGGTGATTACAGCGGTACGGGATGCAGGAGGACTCCTCCTGTGCAGATTATACGGACATACAGTAAGAAGAAGGAAACATTTTGTTTACAGAGCATTTTGTCTTCATTGGGACACAAAGTTTCAGTGCTCCGTCACGCATTTATTACTCGCTCTGTGCTCTCAGTTTCAGATGTGCCCCGCCCCAAAAATAAAAAATTTAAAAATAAAAAATAAGCTGGCCCACAGGCATGGAAACATTCCCTCACCATGAATATTGTGCTTCAAAAGTAACTGTGCAATTAGCATACATTCCCCCAGTCCCACTCCATGAATTTCATCTCCATACTTCTGTCTCTGCAACGCAGACATGTTCTGCAGCTAAAAAGCATCTATGTTTGTGTTTAGAGCATTATATTTGAAACATTTCTTGCTCAAGTCCTACCCTCTGGTGTGTTGATTTATGTAAGTTCATGTTAATTAATTAAATTGCGTTTTGTGATTTTGAGTAACATGCTGAGTTAAGCTAATTCCACTTGACTATATAACGCATGCTTAGCATTAAGTATTTATGCAACATTTACTGTGTTTAAGTGCTTTACAAATGCATGCGATTAACTTATGTGGCCTAATATATTCGACTCAATCAGTTCCAGCTATTGTGAGATAAACACCTCTGCACTTTCCTCGCTGTGTGTAGAGTACTTGTTATAAATTTGTTACCACGTCCAGCGCTCAGCCTTGAGCCGTTCTGCTCCAAGTTCATCTTCAAACATCGCAGATCATGGGACTTACAAAATTCGTATTCGAATCGGGAAGCGCTCCCCTGTGGCAAGCGCGCGCACACGCACTGCGCAGGCTGCGCGCCAGCGAGGGGAAAGACACGATTTCTCGTCTCATCACTTGCTCACGATTCATCTTGAAGAAAAGTGCCGGGCCTCAAGGCGGACTATGAAAAAGACAAATACTTGAAAGAAGATTTTGACAGAAACTCCCAAATCGCCAGGACGAAGGGAGGCGGCGGGGGGCTTTAGAGGGACTTTATTCTTATTATAAAGGCGAGAACTAAAAATAGCCGTTTAATTTACGGTCATCAGGGAGCTCCTTATATATTCTTCTCTCGGGTGTTTTTTTTTTTTTTTTTTTTTTTGCATAACGCATATTCTCTTACTGAGACATAAATAAGATAAGACCACGTAGTGAGGGCTGCCGAGGTGATGCCGTCTTATTAAATTTAATGCAGACGTGAGGTGGAAATACAGTGACTGATTTTCATTTCAGGAGGGGTGAAAATTAACAGAAGTGTGAGTGAGGAGTGTTCAGCAATTCCACGAAACCATTATAAAGCCAGTCGTCTTTGTTTATGCAACAGGATATTTTCTGACATACCCTAAAATTGGCACCGATTCGCCCTCTTCCCTTCCCCTATCTGTGCATTGATGCTATGTCATGAAGTCAGAACCGCTATAGCTTAATAATGGTTTTCCCCCCATAATTGCCCCTTGTAAGGGTGTGTATTTATTTTTGTCACAGATATAGTTTTAATTTCCCTGGTTGTGACACTCGTCCCCATGCCCACGGTCCATACTGCCGACAGTAATGCGCTGCTTGGTAAATAGTGGTTACTATACAAGGACACTGAGACATCAGTGTTCCTCTCCGAGGTCCCCACTCCCTCCAGATGGTTTATAATGAAAGGAGAGGTTTGAGAGGCATCTCTTCTTAAAGACACAGTTATTATCATTTCACCTAATATCTGAAAAGCGCAAAATCATGAATGCAATGGTCCAGGAAATGCATAATGAAAGGCTAATGATAAATATTAATGTCCATGTTCGCCATTATCTTCCCACTCAGGGAAAAACACCCCGTCATTTACATTAGCTTGTGATCCAGTGGGAGAAGCTTCAGACGGCTTTTGGCAAAGCCGGGCCGGGGGGCTGTCTTGCTGGGCGCGTTATAGCAGGAGGTGACAAGTCAGCCGAAGGGGACCGCGTTTCCGTGGGTGCAAGTGGAATAAGAAGCACCAGCAGAAGGATCTTGCCCTCCGATTTACATGTTAAGCAAGACTAACAAACTCATGTCTTGACCTTGTCTCTTGCAATGTTGTTCTCTGTTCTCTGTTCTCTTATGCAATGCAAAGCACTGTTGCACGGATAAGATAACAACCTGGCACTGCACGGATGGCACCCCATGGATTCTCAGAATGCTGTGGCTCTGGCGCGTGGCAGTTTTTCCAAACTAATAGCACGTGGCACGCAGCTTTTTAAATGTGAGGGTACTGTAAAACTAGCCGAGCACCCATCAGGTTTCTATAGTTACTGCAACCTAGAGAAAGTATGAATTCCAATTTAAATGCTTATGCAACCTATAATTAGCTTTAAAAAAGAAAGAAATGACCCTTTGGCAGTTATTATCTCGTTCATGCACTGGGCTGGATTTCTTCACTCATTTTATTTTCTTCTGGGTGACTGATTGGGTGAAGGAAGGTTATTGCAGGTTAAAAAACAATAGGATGAGTCTTCTCACTGAAAATACAGAATCATTTCCAGCGCAGAGCTGGAATGGAGGACTTGAAACTGAACTCTGACATGTTTGTCTGAAATAACGGTTGTGCACCACGTGCTGACAGCTGCAAAAAAATACCACCTGTCTTGCCTTGAGTTCTGAAGTCGCTTTGTTAATTTTGATAGTTATTTTCTTTAAAACAACAAATTAAGAAATACCTTTTATCCCCCTCTCCTCTCTTGGTAGAAATATGCAATCAGAACAAAATCAAAAACGCATTTATTTTAGGCCATTGACAACTCTTTCTCTGTTTGTACAACATGATATTTTGGTAGCAATCAGAATGTCTTTTCCCCCACTCTTTCATTTTTGAGAATAGACCGCGTGCAGCCTTGAAAGCAGAATCATCAGGAGATACATTGATTTCCCGGCCCGTGACGTCAGTTCCGAACGCTCCCAATTATTGAAATTACACTTGGCACAGAATTCAGCGCACAAATAAAACAAACACAATTTGTCACAGCAGCTCCACACAAAGTCTCAAATTGCTTATGAAAAACTGCGCAGCCTTTGCCAATTCAATAACAGCACTCGTGTGGAGTGAGATTTCGCTTCCCTATGCAGAAAGATGCTCTTTTCTGTGCAAAAACAGGTAGCTTAATAGCAGACTGTACTTTAGCCTTTTTTGGCAGAAGGCTGCCAACTCGCATTATAGACAGAATGCTGCCGTTGTTCCTTTCTGTGACACAGGCAATGCATCCGTTGTATTATGTATTCATATCTCTTATTTAACCCTTATTTACCTATTTTACCTTTACTGACCTTGTGTAGATTTTAATCATTTTTAGCTTGGGTGTGGAGACCCATAACATGAAGATAAATGTAATAAAATAAACGTAATAAATGTAATTCTGTTAAACTGTCCTTGCTAAAGGCATGTCATGTCAGTGCTAGACCAGTTATTAGAGTTTTTTGTAAGAACCGTACCATTCACAAATGTACCGTATGAGTGTGGCACTCAGGGGTCCCTCTGAGAGACTAATGACTTCCCTGAGACTTTGGGTATTACATAACGTCTCTTATCAAACACTCATGAGAGGGAGAGGCCGGCAGGGTCATGTTCGCCTGAGAAATATGAGCTCCAGAGAAAGGTTCTCAATGAAGGATGGACCATCTACTGCTGGCTCTACCTCACTGCAAATCAGAAAATATCCTGCAAAAAAGACAAAAAAAAAAAACTCTAAAAATGACTAAGGCCAGGACCCCATCAAACAAACTTAGAATCATTAATGGAAATATACAAAAAATTACTTTCTTTGTATATGCCATTATACAAAATGTGTCTTCTTGAATAAGACAGAATTATTTACTGTTCACCCTGTCATGTGTTGGTGACTCTAGGCATCGTCCAAATTATAGAGCTTAAGATTTTAAACAAAGTGACAGTGACTATGTTTATTTGATTCAATCTAGCAAAGTGTTGATCATTTAGTCTTGGATCTGGTACCCAAGAGCATGTGTTGACTTTTTCTTTGTAGGCTTTTGATAACTTGAAGACATATGCTGAACATGCAGGTAAGTAAGTGTGCATAATTATGATGGACGTGTAATAGTCTAACACAGAGCGCCCTGCCTCATTGTGGTTTAGTCTGGGTGTGCATGATTATGATGGACAGTAATAGTCTAACACAGAGCGCCCTGCCTCATTGTGGTTTAGTCTGGGTGTGCATGATTATGATGGACAGTAATAGTCTAACACAGAGCGCCCTGCCTCATTGTGGTTTAGTCTGGGTGTGCATGATTATGATGGACAGTAATAGTCTAACACAGAGCGCCCTGCCTCATTGTGGTTTAGTCTGGGTGTGCATGATTATGATGGACAGTAATAGTCTAACACAGAGCGCCCTGCCTCATTGTGGTTTAGTCTGGGTGTGCATGATTATGATGGACAGTAATAGTCTAACACAGAGCGCCCTGCCTCATTGTGGTTTAGTCTGGGTGTGCATGATTATGATGGACAGTAATAGTCTAACACAGAGCGCCCTGCCTCATTGTGGTTTAGTCTGGGTGTGCATGATTATGATGGACAGTAATAGTCTAACACAGAGCGCCCTGCCTCATTGTGGTTTAGTCTGGGTGTGCATGATTATGATGGACAGTAATAGTCTAACACAGAGCGCCCTGCCTCATTGTGGTTTAGTCTGGGTGTGCATGATTATGATGGACAGTAATAGTCTAACACAGAGCGCCCTGCCTCATTGTGGTTTAGTCTGGGTGTGCATGATTATGATGGACGTGTAATAGTCTAACACAGAGCGCCCTGCCTCATTGTGGTTTAGTCTGGGTGTGTATGATTATGATGGACAGTAATAGTCTAACACAGAGCGCCCTGCCTCATTGTGGTTTAGTCTGGGTGTGCATGATTATGATGGACAGTAATAGTCTAACACAGAGCGCCCTGCCTCATTGTGGTTTAGTCTGGGTGTGCATAATTATGATGGACAGTAATAGTCTAACACAGAGCGCCCTGCCTCATTGTGGTTTAGTCTGGGTGTGCATAATTATGATGGACAGTAATAGTCTAACACAGAGCGCCCTGCCTCATTGTGGTTTAGTCTGGGTGTGCATGATTATGATGGACGTGTAATAGTCTAACACAGAGCGCCCTGCCTCATTGTGGTTTAGTCTGGGTGTGCATGATTATGATGGACAGTAATAGTCTAACACAGAGCGCCCTGCCTCATTGTGGTTTAGTCTGGGTGTGCATGATTATGATGGACAGTAATAGTCTAACACAGAGCGCCCTGCCTCATTGTGGTTTAGTCTGGGTGTGCATGATTATGATGGACAGTAATAGTCTAACACAGAGCGCCCTGCCTCATTGTGGTTTAGTCTGGGTGTGCATGATTATGATGGACAGTAATAGTCTAACACAGAGCGCCCTGCCTCATTGTGGTTTAGTCTGGGTGTGCATGATTATGATGGACAGTAATAGTCTAACACAGAGCGCCCTGCCTCATTGTGGTTTAGTCTGGGTGTGCATAATTATGATGGACAGTAATAGTCTAACACAGAGCGCCCTGCCTCATTGTGGTTTAGTCTGGGTGTGCATGATTATGATGGACAGTAATAGTCTAACACAGAGCGCCCTGCCTCATTGTGGTTTAGTCTGGGTGTGCATAATTATGATGGACAGTAATAGTCTAACACAGAGCGCCCTGCCTCATTGTGGTTTAGTCTGGGTGTGCATGATTATGATGGACGTGTAATAGTCTAACACAGAGCGCCCTGCCTCATTGTGGTTTAGTCTGGGTGTGCATGATTATGATGGACAGTAATAGTCTAACACAGAGCGCCCTGCCTCATTGTGGTTTAGTCTGGGTGTGCATGATTATGATGGACAGTAATAGTCTAACACAGAGCGCCCTGCCTCATTGTGGTTTAGTCTGGGTGTGCATGATTATGATGGACAGTAATAGTCTAACACAGAGCGCCCTGCCTCATTGTGGTTTAGTCTGGGTGTGCATGATTATGATGGACAGTAATAGTCTAACACAGAGCGCCCTGCCTCATTGTGGTTTAGTCTGGGTGTGCATGATTATGATGGACAGTAATAGTCTAACACAGAGCGCCCTGCCTCATTGTGGTTTAGTCTGGGTGTGCATGATTATGATGGACAGTAATAGTCTAACACAGAGCGCCCTGCCTCATTGTGGTTTAGTCTGGGTGTGCATGATTATGATGGACAGTAATAGTCTAACACAGAGCGCCCTGCCTCATTGTGGTTTAGTCTGGGTGTGCATGATTATGATGGACGTGTAATAGTCTAACACAGAGCGCCCTGCCTCATTGTGGTTTAGTCTGGGTGTGCATGATTATGATGGACAGTAATAGTCTAACACAGAGCGCCCTGCCTCATTGTGGTTTAGTCTGGGTGTGCATGATTATGATGGACAGTAATAGTCTAACACAGAGCGCCCTGCCTCATTGTGGTTTAGTCTGGGTGTGCATGATTATGATGGACAGTAATAGTCTAACACAGAGCGCCCTGCCTCATTGTGGTTTAGTCTGGGTGTGCATGATTATGATGGACAGTAATAGTCTAACACAGAGCGCCCTGCCTCATTGTGGTTTAGTCTGGGTGTGCATGATTATGATGGACAGTAATAGTCTAACACAGAGCGCCCTGCCTCATTGTGGTTTAGTCTGGGTGTGCATGATTATGATGGACAGTAATAGTCTAACACAGAGCGCCCTGCCTCATTGTGGTTTAGTCTGGGTGTGCATGATTATGATGGACAGTAATAGTCTAACACAGAGCGCCCTGCCTCATTGTGGTTTAGTCTGGGTGTGCATGATTATGATGGACAGTAATAGTCTAACACAGAGCGCCCTGCCTCATTGTGGTTTAGTCTGGGTGTGCATGATTATGATGGACAGTAATAGTCTAACACAGAGCGCCCTGCCTCATTGTGGTTTAGTCTGGGTGTGCATGATTATGATGGACAGTAATAGTCTAACACAGAGCGCCCTGCCTCATTGTGGTTTAGTCTGGGTGTGCATGATTATGATGGACAGTAATAGTCTAACACAGAGCGCCCTGCCTCATTGTGGTTTAGTCTGGGTGTGCATGATTATGATGGACAGTAATAGTCTAACACAGAGCGCCCTGCCTCATTGTGGTTTAGTCTGGGTGTGCATGATTATGATGGACAGTAATAGTCTAACACAGAGCGCCCTGCCTCATTGTGGTTTAGTCTGGGTGTGCATGATTATGATGGACAGTAATAGTCTAACACAGAGCGCCCTGCCTCATTGTGGTTTAGTCTGGGTGTGCATGATTATGATGGACAGTAATAGTCTAACACAGAGCGCCCTGCCTCATTGTGGTTTAGTCTGGGTGTGCATGATTATGATGGACAGTAATAGTCTAACACAGAGCGCCCTGCCTCATTGTGGTTTAGTCTGGGTGTGCATGATTATGATGGACAGTAATAGTCTAACACAGAGCGCCCTGCCTCATTGTGGTTTAGTCTGGGTGTGCATGATTATGATGGACAGTAATAGTCTAACACAGAGCGCCCTGCCTCATTGTGGTTTAGTCTGGGTGTGCATGATTATGATGGACAGTAATAGTCTAACACAGAGCGCCCTGCCTCATTGTGGTTTAGTCTGGGTGTGCATGATTATGATGGACAGTAATAGTCTAACACAGAGCGCCCTGCCTCATTGTGGTTTAGTCTGGGTGTGCATGATTATGATGGACAGTAATAGTCTAACACAGAGCGCCCTGCCTCATTGTGGTTTAGTCTGGGTGTGCATGATTATGATGGACAGTAATAGTCTAACACAGAGCGCCCTGCCTCATTGTGGTTTAGTCTGGGTGTGCATGATTATGATGGACAGTAATAGTCTAACACAGAGCGCCCTGCCTCATTGTGGTTTAGTCTGGGTGTGCATGATTATGATGGACAGTAATAGTCTAACACAGAGCGCCCTGCCTCATTGTGGTTTAGTCTGGGTGTGCATGATTATGATGGACAGTAATAGTCTAACACAGAGCGCCCTGCCTCATTGTGGTTTAGTCTGGGTGTGCATGATTATGATGGACAGTAATAGTCTAACACAGAGCGCCCTGCCTCATTGTGGTTTAGTCTGGGTGTGCATGATTATGATGGACAGTAATAGTCTAACACAGAGCGCCCTGCCTCATTGTGGTTTAGTCTGGGTGTGCATGATTATGATGGACAGTAATAGTCTAACACAGAGCGCCCTGCCTCATTGTGGTTTAGTCTGGGTGTGCATGATTATGATGGACAGTAATAGTCTAACACAGAGCGCCCTGCCTCATTGTGGTTTAGTCTGGGTGTGCATGATTATGATGGACAGTAATAGTCTAACACAGAGCGCCCTGCCTCATTGTGGTTTAGTCTGGGTGTGCATGATTATGATGGACAGTAATAGTCTAACACAGAGCGCCCTGCCTCATTGTGGTTTAGTCTGGGTGTGCATGATTATGATGGACAGTAATAGTCTAACACAGAGCGCCCTGCCTCATTGTGGTTTAGTCTGGGTGTGCATGATTATGATGGACAGTAATAGTCTAACACAGAGCGCCCTGCCTCATTGTGGTTTAGTCTGGGTGTGCATGATTATGATGGACAGTAATAGTCTAACACAGAGCGCCCTGCCTCATTGTGGTTTAGTCTGGGTGTGCATGATTATGATGGACAGTAATAGTCTAACACAGAGCGCCCTGCCTCATTGTGGTTTAGTCTGGGTGTGCATGATTATGATGGACAGTAATAGTCTAACACAGAGCGCCCTGCCTCATTGTGGTTTAGTCTGGGTGTGCATGATTATGATGGACAGTAATAGTCTAACACAGAGCGCCCTGCCTCATTGTGGTTTAGTCTGGGTGTGCATGATTATGATGGACAGTAATAGTCTAACACAGAGCGCCCTGCCTCATTGTGGTTTAGTCTGGGTGTGCATGATTATGATGGACAGTAATAGTCTAACACAGAGCGCCCTGCCTCATTGTGGTTTAGTCTGGGTGTGCATGATTATGATGGACAGTAATAGTCTAACACAGAGCGCCCTGCCTCATTGTGGTTTAGTCTGGGTGTGCATGATTATGATGGACAGTAATAGTCTAACACAGAGCGCCCTGCCTCATTGTGGTTTAGTCTGGGTGTGCATGATTATGATGGACAGTAATAGTCTAACACAGAGCGCCCTGCCTCATTGTGGTTTAGTCTGGGTGTGCATGATTATGATGGACAGTAATAGTCTAACACAGAGCGCCCTGCCTCATTGTGGTTTAGTCTGGGTGTGCATGATTATGATGGACAGTAATAGTCTAACACAGAGCGCCCTGCCTCATTGTGGTTTAGTCTGGGTGTGCATGATTATGATGGACAGTAATAGTCTAACACAGAGCGCCCTGCCTCATTGTGGTTTAGTCTGGGTGTGCATGATTATGATGGACAGTAATAGTCTAACACAGAGCGCCCTGCCTCATTGTGGTTTAGTCTGGGTGTGCATGATTATGATGGACAGTAATAGTCTAACACAGAGCGCCCTGCCTCATTGTGGTTTAGTCTGGGTGTGCATGATTATGATGGACAGTAATAGTCTAACACAGAGCGCCCTGCCTCATTGTGGTTTAGTCTGGGTGTGCATGATTATGATGGACAGTAATAGTCTAACACAGAGCGCCCTGCCTCATTGTGGTTTAGTCTGGGTGTGCATGATTATGATGGACAGTAATAGTCTAACACAGAGCGCCCTGCCTCATTGTGGTTTAGTCTGGGTGTGCATGATTATGATGGACAGTAATAGTCTAACACAGAGCGCCCTGCCTCATTGTGGTTTAGTCTGGGTGTGCATGATTATGATGGACAGTAATAGTCTAACACAGAGCGCCCTGCCTCATTGTGGTTTAGTCTGGGTGTGCATGATTATGATGGACAGTAATAGTCTAACACAGAGCGCCCTGCCTCATTGTGGTTTAGTCTGGGTGTGCATGATTATGATGGACAGTAATAGTCTAACACAGAGCGCCCTGCCTCATTGTGGTTTAGTCTGGGTGTGCATAATTATGATGGACAGTAATAGTCTAACACAGAGCGCCCTGCCTCATTGTGGTTTAGTCTGGGTGTGCATGATTATGATGGACAGTAATAGTCTAACACAGAGCGCCCTGCCTCATTGTGGTTTAGTCTGGGTGTGCATGATTATGATGGACAGTAATAGTCTAACACAGAGCGCCCTGCCTCATTGTGGTTTAGTCTGGGTGTGCATGATTATGATGGACGTGTAATAGTCTAACACAGAGCGCCCTGCCTCATTGTGGTTTAGTCTGGGTGTGCATGATTATGATGGACAGTAATAGTCTAACACAGAGCGCCCTGCCTCATTGTGGTTTAGTCTGGGTGTGCATGATTATGATGGACGTGTAATAGTCTAACACAGAGCGCCCTGCCTCATTGTGGTTTAGTCTGGGTGTGCATGATTATGATGGACAGTAATAGTCTAACACAGAGCGCCCTGCCTCATTGTGGTTTAGTCTGGGTGTGCATGATTATGATGGACAGTAATAGTCTAACACAGAGCGCCCTGCCTCATTGTGGTTTAGTCTGGGTGTGCATGATTATGATGGACGTGTAATAGTCTAACACAGAGCGCCCTGCCTCATTGTGGTTTAGTCTGGGTGTGCATGATTATGATGGACAGTAATAGTCTAACACAGAGCGCCCTGCCTCATTGTGGTTTAGTCTGGGTGTGCATGATTATGATGGACGTGTAATAGTCTAACACAGAGCGCCCTGCCTCATTGTGGTTTAGTCTGGGTGTGCATGATTATGATGGACAGTAATAGTCTAACACAGAGCGCCCTGCCTCATTGTGGTTTAGTCTGGGTGTGCATGATTATGATGGACAGTAATAGTCTAACACAGAGCGCCCTGCCTCATTGTGGTTTAGTCTGGGTGTGCATGATTATGATGGACGTGTAATAGTCTAACACAGAGCGCCCTGCCTCATTGTGGTTTAGTCTGGGTGTGCATGATTATGATGGACAGTAATAGTCTAACACAGAGCGCCCTGCCTCATTGTGGTTTAGTCTGGGTGTGCATGATTATGATGGACAGTAATAGTCTAACACAGAGCGCCCTGCCTCATTGTGGTTTAGTCTGGGTGTGCATGATTATGATGGACGTGTAATAGTCTAACACAGAGCGCCCTGCCTCATTGTGGTTTAGTCTGGGTGTGCATGATTATGATGGACAGTAATAGTCTAACACAGAGCGCCCTGCCTCATTGTGGTTTAGTCTGGGTGTGCATGATTATGATGGACGTGTAATAGTCTAACACAGAGCGCCCTGCCTCATTGTGGTTTAGTCTGGGTGTGCATAATTATGATGGACAGTAATAGTCTAACACAGAGCGCCCTGCCTCATTGTGGTTTAGTCTGGGTGTGCATGATTATGATGGACAGTAATAGTCTAACACAGAGCGCCCTGCCTCATTGTGGTTTAGTCTGGGTGTGCATGATTATGATGGACAGTAATAGTCTAACACAGAGCGCCCTGCCTCATTGTGGTTTAGTCTGGGTGTGCATGATTATGATGGACAGTAATAGTCTAACACAGAGCGCCCTGCCTCATTGTGGTTTAGTCTGGGTGTGCATGATTATGATGGACAGTAATAGTCTAACACAGAGCGCCCTGCCTCATTGTGGTTTAGTCTGGGTGTGCATGATTATGATGGACAGTAATAGTCTAACACAGAGCGCCCTGCCTCATTGTGGTTTAGTCTGGGTGTGCATGATTATGATGGACAGTAATAGTCTAACACAGAGCGCCCTGCCTCATTGTGGTTTAGTCTGGGTGTGCATGATTATGATGGACAGTAATAGTCTAACACAGAGCGCCCTGCCTCATTGTGGTTTAGTCTGGGTGTGCATGATTATGATGGACAGTAATAGTCTAACACAGAGCGCCCTGCCTCATTGTGGTTTAGTCTGGGTGTGCATAATTATGATGGACAGTAATAGTCTAACACAGAGCGCCCTGCCTCATTGTGGTTTAGTCTGGGTGTGCATGATTATGATGGACAGTAATAGTCTAACACAGAGCGCCCTGCCTCATTGTGGTTTAGTCTGGGTGTGCATGATTATGATGGACAGTAATAGTCTAACACAGAGCGCCCTGCCTCATTGTGGTTTAGTCTGGGTGTGCATGATTATGATGGACAGTAATAGTCTAACACAGAGCGCCCTGCCTCATTGTGGTTTAGTCTGGGTGTGCATGATTATGATGGACAGTAATAGTCTAACACAGAGCGCCCTGCCTCATTGTGGTTTAGTCTGGGTGTGCATGATTATGATGGACAGTAATAGTCTAACACAGAGCGCCCTGCCTCATTGTGGTTTAGTCTGGGTGTGCATGATTATGATGGACGTGTAATAGTCTAACACAGAGCGCCCTGCCTCATTGTGGTTTAGTCTGGGTGTGCATGATTATGATGGACAGTAATAGTCTAACACAGAGCGCCCTGCCTCATTGTGGTTTAGTCTGGGTGTGCATGATTATGATGGACAGTAATAGTCTAACACAGAGCGCCCTGCCTCATTGTGGTTTAGTCTGGGTGTGCATGATTATGATGGACAGTAATAGTCTAACACAGAGCGCCCTGCCTCATTGTGGTTTAGTCTGGGTGTGCATGATTATGATGGACAGTAATAGTCTAACACAGAGCGCCCTGCCTCATTGTGGTTTAGTCTGGGTGTGCATAATTATGATGGACAGTAATAGTCTAACACAGAGCGCCCTGCCTCATTGTGGTTTAGTCTGGGTGTGCATGATTATGATGGACAGTAATAGTCTAACACAGAGCGCCCTGCCTCATTGTGGTTTAGTCTGGGTGTGCATGATTATGATGGACGTGTAATAGTCTAACACAGAGCGCCCTGCCTCATTGTGGTTTAGTCTGGGTGTGCATGATTATGATGGACAGTAATAGTCTAACACAGAGCGCCCTGCCTCATTGTGGTTTAGTCTGGGTGTGCATGATTATGATGGACAGTAATAGTCTAACACAGAGCGCCCTGCCTCATTGTGGTTTAGTCTGGGTGTGCATGATTATGATGGACAGTAATAGTCTAACACAGAGCGCCCTGCCTCATTGTGGTTTAGTCTGGGTGTGCTACAGGTGCTCAGAAAGGACTTTCACCATCAGAGGAAGTCACGCTTTGTCCCTACTTTTGATGTGCGGCTCTCATGAATGTAATGGTCACCTTTTCATCCTCCATTTCATGAACACAAATTTTTCTGCATCCATTTCTTCAGATCGCTGAACTCTGTAGCCTGCGTCTGTACAAGACCCCAAAGTCACAACTCAAAAAACACGTTTAATTGAGAGTCAAAGTTAAGGGCAAATGTTGACTCCATCCACATCTCTGTTGGTGTTTACTCCCCCTTCATCCCTTCATTAGAGCAAAAGGCTTGGACACAGCTGTGTGTTAGCTTACCTCAAATACATAACATCTCATCATTTTTAGAGGCATAAAAATGAATTGTTAGACGCTCAGCATTGTACTGTGTACAGGACAGAGTTTATACATCAAAGTCATTGAACCGTATTTTTTTATTTTTCTTCAGTCTTCCAAAAAAGGTAAGCTTTGCACGACCACAGTGAGCATGTCCCACAGATACCGCACTGCAGATACACTGAAAATCATATAATGACTATACTAACGGAGGGGCATACAGGCAGCATGCAACTGCTGAAATGAACTCTGTTAGGGTGGAACTACACTTAGCTGTCAATCATTGATTTGTTTGAACCAATCAAAGATGTTTTTCTCTTCAAAACCAATGCAGTCATTGGCCCATATTTTTGAGTCATTAATATTAACCATTTCTGGTGAATGTAACCCCACTCCCTCATCACTACCTGACGGCCAATGCTGTCACTGGTCCATATCACTGAGTCACTGATATGTTACGATAGCTCCTCCCATTTGCAGTGAAATAAAATCTCACTCCCTATCACTAGTTCAGCGCAGGTCCCTGGCTGACCAGGAGTGGTCACTGGAAAGCAAAGAGATGTATGACACAAAAAAACACATATAGCAGACTTATGTTCTTTTCACTATTCAGTTGAACTGAATATGCAGATGTAGCGTAGCTTACCATCTTGTGGGTAGTTCACAGAGCAAAGACACATGTTTGTAGCGCAGCTATGAGGCCTATGACAGGGTGTTTTGGTCCATACCTCAACCAAACCAGTTATGGCCAACGGTCCATTTTGGCGAGGCACAATTGGCTTTGTGTCACCAGGGAAAGATAGGGGCTAAATAATAATTTATCCTTCGACTTCTGGTAGAATAATGATGAAATAATTAAACTTACAATTTCTGGGCATTGTGCCAGGCGTCATGAAAGTGCATCTGATTCTAAAGTGTGTAGGAAGTTGTTTTAGCACCCTGGTGCTGATCCCTGACTGCCCCCAAACCTTCCCACCTCAAGGGCCTTCTTCCTGGGCAGAAAGACGCTCTAATGCCCCTTCAGCCCCCGTCTCCATTTCATGTGTTCAATTCCACAATTATCCATCAATCCTGGCTTTGCGCTCAAAAGTGCTTAATTCTGAAGCTCAGAGGTCTATTTCAAAATGCTCTAATGTCTTATAGGTAAAAACTGGTTGAAAAAAAAAAAAACGTGAGAGACACCTTGTCTCTGAGTTCATGTCAGAGACATTGTCTTCACGTAAAACCGAAACGTGTGATGGATCCGACAACGCACAGTAGAAGACCCGAGTTTTCACATCACCTCAGTGCATTTTTCGTGTGAGAAAATCGGACTTCCGAGGGTTTTCATTCCATGGAAAATGCACTCTCACACATTTGGATTCTGCCCTTAGTGCCTGCACAACACACACACTTCAGACTCCCTGTTTATTCCACAGCAGCATCCATTAAGATGTTTTCACATTGATGTGCTGAGAGATACTGGGCTGAATGATTCTATAGGCAGGGAATATCACACTGTGAGCTTTTGTATGGTTCCTCCACCGCAGACACCTTCAGTGATTGCCTCAGCTCTTCTTAAAAGTCCTCTTCAGGTTTCTCAGAGACACAGGGCAGGGACCACAGCACTCCACACAGCAGAGGGATGCATCATTTTGTTCCATTTCAGTGGCCAATCAAAAGTGTTCTCTCTCCACAGCCAGCGCGGTCATTGGCCCATATTTTTGAGTCGTTAATATTAACCATTTTTTGTCAATGTAACCCCACTCCCCCATCACTACCTGACAGCCAATACAATTTGTAACATCATTTTAATGTTTAGAAAATCTGTACATTTTCAGTTTTGGTATTTTACAGTGTTTCTATATTCATGTTTTTAAAAATAGAAATGTCAACAAAGACTAAGTCTGTGTTTGGGAAGAGCTGACTCCCACCGTGTGCTTTCCCTGTAAGACACTGACATCCCTGTTCGCTCATAGATATACTCAGCCAGAGCTATGAGATATCAGTGCTCTAAAAGTCACATGCCTGAGGAAATTTAAGAAAGCATTTGCATAAGACAAAAGCATGCAGCTCTGGTTTCAAAGATACCCTTGGCATGTCTAGTTGATAAATTTGCATGCTGGGAACCAACCTGAAGGGAAGAGAGTGAATGTGTGAAGCAGATCCCTGTTTGTACCAAAGCTGACTGTATTACGGTGTCCTCTGAGAGCCCCTGCAGAAGTTCTACAGCTCAAGCGTTTGGCGCAGGTTGGCATTTTCAAAAATCACGGAGAACAGAGGAGGGTCCCTCGGGCCCTCCCCCTGTGCTGTGGGCAGCGAGGTAAGAATGAGGGTGTGAGGAGAATAGCTCCTGGAAGCATCAGTAGGGGAATTTACATTTACAGGTTACACATCTACCACCGTTCCAAATTTGCAGTGTGCTCATCTAGAGCTACACACAATTTACAGTGTGCTCATCTAGAGCTACACACAATTTACAGTGTGCTCATCTAGAGCTACACACAATTTACAGTGTGCTCATCTAGTGCTACACACAATTTACAGTGTGCTCATCTAGAGCTACACACAATTTACAGTGTGCTCATCTAGAGCTATACACAATTTACAGTGTGCTCATCTAGTGCTACACACAATTTACAGTGTGCTCATCTAGTGCTATACACAATTTACAGTGTGCTCATCTAGAGCTACACACAATTTACAGTGTGCTCATCTAGAGCTACACACAATTTACAGTGTGCTCATCTAGAGCTATACACAATTTACAGTGTGCTCATCTAGTGCTACACACAATTTACAGTGTGCTCATCTAGTGCTATACACAATTTACAGTGTGCTCATCTAGTGCTACACACAATTTACAGTGTGCTCATCTAGTGCTACACACAATTTACAGTGTGCTCATCTAGAGCTACACACAATTTACAGTGTGCTCATCTAGAGCTATACACAATTTACAGTGTGCTCATCTAGAGCTACACACAATTTACAGTGTGCTCATCTAGACCTACACACAATTTACAGTGTGCTCATCTAGTGCTATACACAATTTACAGTGTGCTCATCTAGTACTACACACAATTTACAGTGTGCTCATCTAGTGCTATACACAATTTACAGTGTGCTCATCTAGTGCTACACACAATTTACAGTGTGCTCATCTAGTGCTACACACAATTTACAGTGTGCTCATCTAGAGCTACACACAATTTACAGTGTGCTCATCTAGAGCTACACACAATTTACAGTGTGCTCATCTAGAGCTACACACAATTTACAGTGTGCTCATCTAGTGCTATACACAATTTACAGTGTGCTCATCTAGTGCTACACACAATTTACAGTGTGCTCATCTAGTGCTACACACAATTTACAGTGTGCTCATCTAGAGCTACACACAATTTACAGTGTGCTCATCTAGAGCTACACACAATTTACAGTGTGCTCATCTAGTGCTACACACAATTTACAGTGTGCTCATCTAGAGCTATACACAATTTACAGTGTGCTCATCTAGAGCTACACACAATTTACAGTGTGCTCATCTAGAGCTACACACCATTTACAGTGTGCTCATCTAGAGCTACACACAATTTACAGTGTGCTCATCTAGAGCTACACACAATTTACAGTGTGCTCATCTAGAGCTACACACCATTTACAGTGTGCTCATCTAGAGCTACACACAATTTACAGTGTGCTCATCTAGTGCTACACACAATTTACAGTGTGCTCATCTAGAGCTACACACAATTTACAGTGTGCTCATCTAGAGCTACACACAATTTACAGTGTGCTCATCTAGAGCTACACACAATTTACAGTGTGCTCATCTAGTGCTACACACAATTTACAGTGTGCTCATCTAGTGCTACACACAATTTACAGTGTGCTCATCTAGAGCTATACACAATTTACAGTGTGCTCATCTAGAGCTTTACACAATTTACAGTGTGCTCATCTAGAGCTATACAGAATTTACAGTGTGCTCATCTAGAGCTACACACAATTTACAGTGTGCTCATCTAGTGCTACACACAATTTACAGTGTGCTCATCTAGAGCTATACAGAATTTACAGTGTGCTCATCTAGAGCTACACACAATTTACAGTGTGCTCATCTAGAGCTATACACCATTTACAGTGTGCTCATCTAGAGCTACACACAATTTACAGTGTGCTCATCTAGAGCTACACACAATTGACAGTGTGCTCGTCTAGAGCTACACACCATTTACAGTGTGCTCATCTAGTGCTATACACAATTTCAAGCTGCACATCTGTAGGTCCATTTGCATTTAATACATTTTAAAAATATTCATTTTATTGCCTGCACTGGAATCCCCAGCAGTGCTGCAAATTTGCAGGCTTTCCGTTCAGGGTGCAAGCTCAGATTCAGGTTCAGAATCAAATTATTCCCCCTTCCTCCCCTGTACTCGCAGGAGACAGACAGACCAAGACTGGCCCCTACAGAGCAGTGAGGCTAACAAACTCAACTGGGCTTCATCCTTATCTTTCCCTAGTGAGGCCGAGCCAGTTATTAGCCTGCCAATCAGACAGACCCTTTGTCATAGACAGTCTCACCCATCCAGTCACACGACTCAAGCCTGCTTTCCCAGCGTGCACCTCTATGGCAGGAGCCAACCACAGGCCTCAGGTTGAGTTCAGGCCTATAGCAGGAGGATATCTGTTTAAACAGGGAGGCGCTAATGAGGGGTGATCGCACGGACTGCAGGGGCCCTCGGCCTAGTCCTGGGGGGCCCCTCCCGTATGCCGTCTTTCACTCCAACCACAGACGGAACCTCTGAACTGAGAGTTAACGAGCTGTTAATTGTGTTAATTGTTCTTAATTAGACGCCTTTAGTGTCTGCTGAGGGGCGCTTTGTCCTCTTAGGACACCATATGTCTGAAATATCAATGCATGCCATGTGCAATAAATGTCTCATATTCATGTTATACAAATTTTAAACTGCTTAATTTCCCATAAGGCACTACATAATAAACAATTCCTTGAGGAAAGGGGTTACTAGATGTAATTGAAGCTGAAAGTGCGGACACCTGATCACTCATACCAAATCATTTTATAACAGAAACTAAACCAGGAGTTCAGAGATGAGTCCAACAAAAACGAACCCGCCTGCTCAGTGTTAATAAGCATTTTGGGAAACAGTACGAAAGAACTTTCATTCGACAACCTTAACTAATACTGCAGAGAGAAATTGGATGCAGCCAAAGCCAGCGCACACAGTGTGTCCCTTAGGACGGAATCTCAGCGCTCCTGCAGTCACTGTATTCTGAGGACTTTCTGTCAACATCTTCCTCCATTTTAACAACCGGGATGTAATATTACAGGTTCTGTACAGTCGAAATTGTGTTCTCCAGACTATTAGGTCCAGTTTGCTCAAAGCAGCATGGGACGTGGAGTCACCGTAAACTGGGCAATGACTATTCAGTTACAGAAGCTGTTGTTTGAAAAATGGCATCTTGTCTCTTCTGCCTCAAAAATCCAGTTATTAATATTGTATATATTGTTTATAGAGACATGTTATTTAAACTAAGATAGTCTGCATTCCCTTGGTGAGCTTAGATATCAACTTTGCGACATTATAAAAGCTCTCAAAAAGAGAGATAAAAAATGGTTGATCATGACTGACAGTTGACTCAGTGTTAAGAATGTTAGTCCATGAAATGGTGATGAATAAATAAATTACTTTTGATTTTATAATTTTGAAACATAATTTTGTCTTTTGCACAAATTCGCAGTCACTGATTGGAAGTCGCTCCGAGCAAGCAGAACTCACTGGGAGAATTCTCGCATTGTTCTTTGACCAGGCTAATGATGCACAGTAAAATTTTCAGTGTTAATTAAATTCTTACTGAGTTAATATCAACACAAGTGATGTACAATATCAGAGTCAGACGGACTCCATCTGTGCTATCTTGATTGAATTGTCCTTTGCATAAACTTTGTGAGAGGCATTTATAGAGTCACATAAAGAAGTCAATCCACAGTGCGGTCAAATGGAAGCAGGTGCAATATGAAGCACTGTTCCAATGCCTCAAAGGAAAAAAACGGAACACATTTATTCTCAACCGTGAGGATGTTTATCAAAAATTTAGACCCAAGGAAAAGGGGTGAGGTGAACTAATCATGCAGTTAACCAGAGAGCTGAGAAACAAAGAGAAAATTCTGCAGACCCTGCGTATCACCAGGGCCTGGGTTAGCTACCCCGTTTCTGATGGGAAAAAAAAAGTACAAAAGCGGTTTGTGTGTTAAATGTAGAGCGCATCTAGAAACGAGTCTTAATCACGCACCCAGTGCAAGTATCTTGGAATTTTGTCACTATCCATTGATACATCATGTACTTCTCTACCTCTTTAGTGGTATGATATAAGCCTTGTAGTAGCACAACACTTGTTTGTGTCTAAAATTATTTTCTCTTCCTCGCGTCTCTGATTGGTCCAGGGACTCTTCCATGTCCTTAAGGAACCCTGAGGGCCTGTGAATCCCCCTTAAGGCCCAACGCAGCCCTGATGGAAATTTCATTTTGCGAGATCCTGGGCTCGGTGGGAGCAGCCCCCCAGACGTGCCAAACATGCAATCTGCAATTCGATGCGCTCGCCTCCCGTGCGCGAAAGCAGTGATTTATCTCGGCAAGGGTCCTCTTAAACAGCGATGTGGAAGCGATGCTCTTCTGCTTTCTGATCAAAGGGGACTCATCAGGGGGTAGACCTTTGAGAGGCAGGGGGCTGGAGACACACATACACACACGCACACCCACACTCACACACCTGCACACACACGCACACACACACACAGCACGCGCACGCGCACACACTCACACACACCCACACACACTGCTTTTACCTGCCATGGGATGAGACTGCCAGAATTTGTTTGCCATTACCCAGAATTCAATTCCTTCCATGGGCAGTGGCAGCCAATTTTCATTCCTTCCTCTAGTCAAGGGCACACAATTATATTACATTACATTACAGCCATTTAGTTGACATGTTTTATGCAAATCGACTTACAGTTGATTGGGCTAACCAAGGGCCAATGCCCCCTGGGGGCAATGTGGGGTTAAGGGCCTTGCTCAAGTGCCCAACAGCAATGGTGTCCTTGCAGCAGTTGGACCGGGGCTTGAACCGCCAACCTCAGGGGTCCCAGTCATGCGCCTTAACCACTAGACAGGCTGCCAATTAGGGCTTCACAAGTCTGTCAAACACTTCCTGCTCTGTGCTATATCAGTACATGTAAGGTACTGGTTCATTTCTTTTGACAGCACAAAAAAAAGCTTGTTTTGTACGCAGTTGTCTGAGCAGGTTATTATCTTGGAAATACAATTTTTCTCTAAGGTAGCATATATACATTAACAGCAAACAATGAAATCTTAAGGAATGAAACTGCACTGGTTCATTTCATTGCAGCGGCAGTTTTTATTTTAAAGAGACTTTTGAGCGGTAGGTCTGTATAGACGCTAGGCTAGGTGGCTAGCGCTGGCTGGCTGGGCTCGCAGAGCGGACAGAGACAGCAGACTCATAAAGACGGAGAATTAGATGCATAACCCACCCAAGCAACTGAAGCATTTTACGAGAGGTCACACTGACAAACTCATGCAAATTATTTTGGGAGACGTACGCGGCAAAGTCTCTATTTTTACACACCTATTCCATAGTGACGTAATGACAGATCACAGACTGACTGTGCGGTGTCAAAGAGGCTCAACAGAAAAAAAACAAAAGCCTTATCAGTGCTGATATTCCCATGGGCCTCTGCTGTACTCTGCTACCCAAATTTCAAAGCAGATCCACAAAAGTATGCTTAAGTAAAATTTCATATTGAAAAAGAACACAATGGCGAAATGCTCTTTTAATCCACAGAGCAGCAGGGGTTGTTTTTATTAGTTTATTATGCCAAAAAAAAAACAGCATTGATGTGTGATGTGTAGTTTATAATCACAAGCATTCTCATCATCACTGTATATGATTTTCTCACGTGTTAGTGAACATTAATAAATGACTCTGTCCGTGGTTGAGAAAGGCTGACCGTGGTAAAACTATTGCCTGCATTCCTGATGTCTGAGCCAGGTCAAAGGTCACAGCCCACCTGGAGGACTGATCTGAGTGCTGGATCTGATGCAAACAGTGATCAATTGTGCTTACAAAGTCAAACACTCCTGCGCCACAGACAGTTTACTGATGTTTACAAACACATTAGGCGATGATATGTAATAATTAATAAACAGATTACGAATGATTATAAACTATTTATGTGTTATGAAGTGTTTTTTTTTTTTTGCATTTCCCAATCTAAAGTTTTTCAGCATTTTTTTCAGTCACTTTTAATGACATGCAAGTTGGAAGTTGGACTGCTCTGACTGCAGTGCAGCTGGGCGTGAGAATGCAGTAACAAATAAATATTTTTTAAAAAAATGATGAAGCAGAAAGAATTCCGACAGCACAGCTTCAGCCATTATCGCCATGGAAACATTGACAGTGACTTTTACGAGGTTGTTACTGTTATATCTGACCTTCGTAAGTATCCACCATTTCCTCCTACTTTTTACCCACCATGCTCTCTGGGAAATGGCAAGGCAAGTGTGTATATACTGCATGCCCCAGCCATGCTGGGTTATTTTTTCAGTAGACTTCAGTCTTCACATTTCTGTCTCTTGTGTTTCATTATGAGACAATGTGAGCAGAAATAACACGTTTTTGCATAGGTGATACTGTCTTCTCTTCTCTTGATGGCTCTCGTGATTTATATGCTTCTGTGCATGAAAATTGAAGCAGTTCAAAGAACATGCAGTAAAGAGATTATTACTTCATATGTCTCATTTATTAAACTCATTAGTCATTTATTAACACTTATTAAATTTAATAACATTTATTACCATTAATACATATGGGCTTTGGAGTTACAGAATGCCCACCTCCTCAGACAGTATACCCACCTATTAGCCTTATTACCATTAATACATATGGGCTTTGGAGTTACAGTATGCCCACCTCCTCAGACAGTATACCCACCTATTAGCCTTATTACCATTAATACATATGGGCTTTGGAGTTACAGTATGCCCACCTCCTCAGACAGTATACTCACCTATTAGCCTTATTACCATTAATACATATGGGCTTTGGAGTTACAGTATGCCCACCTCCTCAGACAGTATACTCACCTATTAGCCTTATTACCATTAATACATATGGGCTTTGGAGTTACAGTATGCCCACCTCCTCAGACAGTATACTCACCTATTAGCCTTATTACCATTAATACATATGGGCTTTGGAGTTACAGTATGCCCACCTCCTCAGACAGTATACCCACCTATTAGCCTTATTACCATTAATACATATGGGCTTTGGAGTTACAGTATACCCACCTCCTCAGACAGTATACTCACCTATTTGCCTTATTACCATTAATACATATGGGCTTTGGAGTTACAGCATACCCACCTCCTCAGACAGTATACTCACCTATTAGCCTTATTACCATTAATACATATGGGCTTTGGAGTTACAGTATACCCACCTCCTCAGACAGTATACCCACCTATTAGCCTTATTACCATTAATACATATGGGCTTTGGAGTTACAGTATACCCACCTCCTCAGACAGTATACTCACCTATTAGCCTTATTACCATTAATACATATGGGCTTTGGAGTTACAGTATGCCCACCTCCTCAGACAGTATACCCACCTATTAGCCTTATTACCATTAATACATATGGGCTTTGGAGTTACAGTATGCCCACCTCCTCAGACAGTATACTCACCTATTAGCCTTATTACCATTAATACATATGGGCTTTGGAGTTACAGTATGCCCACCTCCTCAGACAGTATACTCACCTATTAGCCTTATTACCATTAATACATATGGGCTTTGGAGTTACAGTATGCCCACCTCCTCAGACAGTATACTCACCTATTAGCCTTATTACCATTAATACATATGGGCTTTGGAGTTACAGTATACTCACGTACCCAGACGGTATACTCACTTCTTCAGTTACTACTTGTTACCGATGAGCAGAAGCTGATTTAAATTGTATATGCAGCAGACATACTCACGCGGGCGTGTTGCTCTGAAGCTCAGTGCTGAAGTTCTGAAGAGGCCCGCGCCCCACTCCTCTCCCACTGCCTCTGTCTCATTGTCATTTAGGTCATTAATCCCACGCAAGAGGACCCAGGCCTCCTCATCATCTGGATTCAAACCGGCATAATCAAAGGCCGAACGGACCAAGGACAATAGTCAGACTGCAGTAAGAGGTGAATCATTTTATCTTTATTTTAAGACGACCATTATATTGCTCTGAACAGCTGTTTTTTTTTGTTTTTGTTTTTTTTTTTTTAAAGGGCGCCGTGTTTATCCATTTTCCCTCTCCGAATGAATTATTCAGTCTCCTTTCTACTCTTTACCCGAGGAAGAGAAAGACTGACAACAGCCTTCAATCAGCACCGTGCTGTATCCCTTTTATACTGTAGCTTAACTGATTATCATCCCGATCACCCTCCCACTCTCTGCCCTTACGAAAGGGAGACAAAGGTGTTAGTTCAGTCTAATCACAATGAGCTCTCTCCTTAACTCTAAAAGGCGTATCAGCATCAAAATGTCTGCCAATTCTTCCTTCACTGCAACATTCAGAAGTTGCTTACGTAAACAGGAACGGTACTCAGATTTTACGTGTTGTTGAATGTGTCAATCCGAGCTCCATCATTACTGCTTGTGAACACCCCTATTGTATGTATTAGGAGCAAATACCCAAAAACGAGCAAAGACAACCATGTTGAAGAAGAGACGGATCCAATGTTAGCAGTTGAGGACAGGCGAGTTTAATTACACAGTGGACCACAGGAACACAAGCACTGAGCAGAATGTTCAATGAATACAACATTTATGCAGTTCAATTTCAAGTATGACACAATTGTATGTGATGGCCGAAGTAGCCCCAGGAAGTGAGGCCCATATATGGTGATGGGGAACCCTGCGTTCCCCAGACAGCAGGTAGCAGGTCGTTAACATCTGGTCAGATGCGGAGACAACCCTTTGTTGTTCTAATACACATTGCCAAACACTGTGCCACTTGCCAGAGCAATCTCCTAACACTCTCAGGCTGAGCTGAGGTGGTGTGCTTGGAGTGGGGGGGTTGGGGTGTGATGGTGATATTGTCAACAATAAGAAGAGGGTTTTTTTTCCTCATTTTTTAACATTTCCCACCTCAGCATAATGAACCAAAAACTGCAATTCCTATGCACTTAATGACTATTATTGTTTTACTGCACCACATGTTCCTTTTGTTATATATGGAAATGATTAGTGTGTTGAAGAATTTATGCGCTTGTAAATTCCTTTGGATGAACAGCATTTGTTAAATGTCTAAAGTGTAAAATGTGTTTTAATGTTTGGCCCCACTGACCAGCTACCTCCCACAGAGTCAGAAGGAGGAAGCCAGCAGATGCAAATCGTGTATGAAATCAGAGGAACTCAAAGCTAACACAGGACTTGGTCAGGAAACTTGCAGGTGCCTGGTTAGGCCAGGAGAGGCCGCTAGAGAGCACTGAGCATGGGGGATTCAACCAGTTTAACCCCTATTCTTCCACAGCAAGGCTGAGCTCGCTTTTGCCTTTTTTGTGTCTCCTGAAAAGATTCCTCAAATGTTTCAGAGGAATTGTCTCCCTCAAATGTCACCACATTCCTCAAACTATCCTACATTTTTATATGTGTATCTATATTTCCATATATGTGCATATATCCAGAATAGAGCAGCAGCCCACACAGACTTCTTGTCTGGCCAATCCCTACAGCAGGGTGAGTGAAACACTCTTATTGTCTGTGGGAGTCTTAATCACAGGCACTCACGCAATCCTTCTTTCTTTTTTTTTCTTTTTTTAATAATCGATGCAAGCGGAAGTAAGAACAAAATGTAAATCAGATTTTATATAGATGTTCCTAATGAAGAACTGCTCAAGGGAAAATTTCATCTGCTTTCTTGCAGAAAGAAGAGATACTTCCTAATTACTGGATGTGATGCTAACTAGATGGCTCATCTTCAAAATGGAAAAAAAAAAATGAAAATGTGCTTCATAATTCCAAAAGCAGCTCTGTAAGTGTACTTACAAAATCCTGTTGAATGAATTGCCCACATACCAATTATCTTTAGAAAACGAACTCAGAAAGCTTGTCTGATAAGCCTACTTTAATTAACTTTACAGGATAAAATCCTACTGAATGTGGGACACACTTAAATGTATTATATAATTTTTTTTTCGACCACGATAGAGAGAATGTCACTTGACAATTTTAAGTGGGGTCAATTCCAAATTAATTTAATTTGAAGATGTCCTATGCATATACCATATGAGGTGGGTTGGGTTCTGCCAGTATTGGTTCTTTAGTTTTGTTTGTGAATAAGTGGGACTGTCTGTCTGTCCCTTCACCCACAGTTTTGTGAGGTCTGGCATCTCAGTTGAGGTGAATGTTAATGAATGGAATCTTGCATTTATTCATTATTCATGCATAAATGACACACATGTACTGAATTCAGGTTTCTGTGTTGTAAAATAATTCTTAGTGGCAAAAATAAAAGCAGAATACAGCCACTGACCTGTGGTTTCAAATGAATCTTTGTATCGGAGTATGGAGATGTATAAAAATGTGGTAGAAAAAAAAACAATGTAAGAATGTAAGAAATTAGTCCGGCCTCCAGCAGTGGATACAGACAGTATTTATAAAAACAGCTCTTTTTGGAGAACATGAAAGCGTCTGCATCATTCACACCAAGATAAATCACGGCTATCCATCAAAATAAAGTTTTACAAAAATATTATCCCCAATCAGAAAACTTCACGGTTACTCAAGGCCAGTCAGACAAATAGTACCCAAGGACGGGTGCTGCAGTAAACTCTGGCTCGATGCTAAATTACAAACACAACTGGCACCTCTGATTAGAGCAATGCAACATTTTGCAATATTTTTTTGGTTTAAATATTGCTAGAAGTATTTTATATCAACCCTTTTTAAAAGGTCTTAAATCTATCAAAGACAGAATCACAAGGAACCGCCACAAAAAGCCACTACAACAGTCAAAACTTCATTTCCTGTTCCAGATTTTCCAAAAGAAGAAGCAGATGCTTTTAATAAAACAATGTCTTTCATCGCTGAAACAAGAAAAGAAACAGCCAGCATTATTGCAGTGCATTGCTCAAGCATTTGAAGATGTGATGATTTTAAATCATGGTCTATACACCAAAAACCTAGATGGTGCAATGAAATGTAAAACCGCAGTGTACAAAATGAATATAATGAGTGAAGAGATAACCTTATGCATAAATCATGGGTAAAATTAATGCACGCAGGTCCCTCGTTCATTTGTGGCCAAAAGATTGGAGTTGAGTAATGTCATTGTATCCAGCCACCATGTTTCGGAGAGCTACAGGTTACTCAGGAGCTAGCTCTCAGTTACTGGGAGCCTTCATATAACATCCATGAACACAATAGCTTATACTCTACAGAAAACAAAAAGGATTATGTGGAGCACTTTTTGCATATGACTGCGCACTACTTTTAGATAACCAGAGTGAATTAGTAAAAAATGTTGATACTTGTTTTGTTTATTTATTACAGATAGAATAAAGCACCCAATTCCCCAGAGTTAGAGAGACTGAACCCTAAAACTCAGTACTTGGCCATTAGCAGCAATGACAAACCCCTCACTGTGTTTCAGCCCTCTGCTCTATGCAGAACTGCTTCAGCTCAGCGATATTTGTGGGTTTTCACGCATGTAACACTTGCTTTTGTTCCTGTCACAGCTATGAGGTTTGGTTCTGGAGTTTGACAAGGCCCTTTCAAAACCACAAAATATCATGCTCCTCAATCAGTCCAATGTAGACTGGCGTTTGTGTTTGTGTTTGTGTTTGTGTTTGTGTTTGTGTTTGTGTTTGTGTATGACCCAGCCGTGCTTCAGCGCCTGTGTCAATCTACTCAGGTAATGCTGAGTAATAGGAGGTATGCGGGAAACAGCCTTGGTTTATCTGTAGGAGGTATGCAGGAAACAGCCTTGGTTTATCTGTAGGAGGTATGCGGGAAACAGCCTCGGTTTATCTGTTGGAGGTATGCGGGAAACAGCCTCGGTTTTTCTGTAGGAGGTATGTGGCTCAGCAGCCTCTGTGTTTCTGTAGGAGTATTTGTGGGAATTTCTTTTGAAGTTTGTGGCTTGATGTGCCTCTGGAAGCTTCTAGGCCTAGGTCAGGCAAGGGTCAGAGTGAGACCGATTTATTTTGGGCAGAACTGGCTCAAATCAGACCTCGTTTTTTTGACAACAGAATTCAAATATATGGCTGCAGTAATCCATTTAATTGGCTTACGTTAGCTGGGGGTTGTTGTTTTTTTTTCTCTCTCAAACTCCTTCTATACACTGCAGCAACATACAAGATGATCTGACCAGATTCAAGGGAAAATTAAAAGTAGTAAATCAGATTTACATCAAAGACTGGGAAATATTTTTGCTCAGTAATTTATATACAGTGCCAAACGCTGAGGGACAGACAGTGCTACCCCCATCGCACTATCATGGCTCCCAGAATGCAACAGTCCTACCGTTTTCAGAGACTATGTTCCACACCTCAGATCATACCACTTAATTATTAAAATTGAGATCTCCCTCCACAGACGTACGGTGCTGCAAACCAAGAATTTTCAATAAAAACTGTATGGTGTTTGTACACGGAGACGATTTCACGATAACGAGTAACAGCTGGAAGCTATTATTCTGTGACAAAGAGAATTCGGGTTTTGTGGAGATTTCAGCTGCATGCGTGGTTTTTAATTGCAGATACTTAACTTCTCAGTCCCAGGACAATAGGCACTATATTCTGATATTAGAAGATCCTCATGTCATAGCACATTTTGATGTATTTCATATATTAAATATAAGTGTTTCCTGGTTTAACTGAAAAATACAGGCTCTGCTTTTATGGTCCAAACTCATGCAAGTGGTCAAAACAGAGCAGATTACTTTGACTAATTGCTTTGACAGTACTATGTGGCACAAATATCGCAGGAATGTGGTGATACAGTAACAGGGCTATTATGGTAACGTTCCAAACTGCTATGAGATTAACTTTGCCTTGACAAAGACAAAACAGAAATCTTTGTTTCCAAATAGATGATGCACCACTCACTCATCATAGTTTTTATCAGTGTAGCATATGTTTTTGTTTTTTTTTTTCCCCCATTATGTAACGTGGGCTGCATTTTTGGGTAAAATCCTACAGTCTATGAAATTTTAATAAATCAGTTTTGTTTTCTGAGTCATAATTTGTGGAAGGCACAAGTTAAGCATACTTTATTTAATTGTAATAAATCACAAAACTTTCCTTCTTTCTTCCGCCACAAAACTTTCCATTTCTAAAATGATCTCCAGATTTCATCCTGATTTCATGAATGTTTCTGTATTGTCATCATCTTTATGCTCCTAATTTGAGAACAAAATCCCTGACGAAGGCACACTCTGCCGAAAAGTTGGTTGTTTTCTTGGTATAATAAAAATTAGTAGCATAAAGAGCATGCAATTGTGTGTCTTTCTCTCTGTATTAGAAATCCTGAAACCCACACAGAGCTGGTTAACCAAGTCTAAGCGATGCACAAGCGTAGGACTGGAGAGGGTCGATAGAGACCAGCTGACCGCCAGGCCATGGTCAGAGCCAAATGCCACGGGACACCTGCAGACGGAGGACTGACCCATAGGGATCCAAAAGCATTCATGAGCCAATGCACAAATAATGACATTAAGAAATGGAGGGGTGGGGGAGGGGGGCGTGCAGCCGACGGAGAGAGGATGACTATTCCACATGAATAAATATCGACAAAGCTGCACCGCGGTCCCCAGAGGATCGGCCAATGGGATAGGTCAGCAGGCACAGCTGACCAGCTAAATAAGCCGGTTGACCTATACGAGCTGATTGACCCATGTCATTGAGAGATGGAGAACTCTGATGCAGACTGACAAAAATCAGCAGCGTGGCGAATACTGCGATACGATGGAGAATCTCAGAGCTGGAGAAGTTAATCCTCCAGGAAAGGGGAATCCTTTATTTTAAATACGACTCCCTCCTCAGCAGATTGACGACTTCTCCATACGCTGCACTAGAGCAGATTGTGTTGGTGACTTTAATATAGACCACTGACGGGGATAATTTGGTTTTTAGTGAAGTGTTTCATTTTGTGTGAGATTTACGGGGCTTTGCCAACATGGTTAATGTTAGAAACACGGAGGGAGAGAGGTACAGGTTCAGAATATTTATGTAAACAGTCAAAATAATATGTTTAGTTGTGTCTGGCAAAAGGATTACAGAATGATTTAAACGACCAACCAATACATCCATTAGACAAAACAGACCAATAGTAGTACTAATTCATAATAATAATAATATAAACATTAGGCTTATGTCTGTGCATGGGTCAGTTTGTTACATTTCCCTGTTACCCCTCTAAGCTGAGGTGGATATGAAATATCATCCACCTCATTGTTTGTTTGTTTGTTTGTTTGGCTGTCTGGTAGAAAATGACAGGACTGCCGATGCACTGGGCAGACTATGCGGAAGCCGCGTGGGATGCTGTCCGCTGTGCCACGGGAGATGCGCTAATCAGGGCATGAGCCCGCGACCGCGCTCAGGGACGCGTGTCAAATCAATGCCATATCAGCAGCGTTAGCATCGATTTCACAACCAGCTCCGCCAAGAGCTGAATTAACACTGGGCAGTGTGTCTGTGTGTGCATTCTGTTCTGAGGGAAACAAATAAAATGTGTTTGTGTGGCAGGGAGCTCAGAAGCTCACAGAAAATTACTTATTATTTCCAGTGAGCGCCAGTCAACGAGATGATAATGCTACTGGTGAAGAGCTAGCAGCTGCCAGCACTCAAAAGAGAAGCTGGGTGATGACTTGTAGCTGCTCCTTTTCCCCCTTTTTGTTGGACAGGCCTCACCATCTCAAAGAAATACATTTAAGAGAACAAACTCTTTTAAAAGTAATGACATTATCTCGTTTCAGCACAAGGAAAAATCTGTTGATTCTCTAATGTAGGTAATTATGCATATAATTATTGCTCTGAATTGCAGTTTGGGAAAAAGGGGGAAACGGCAAACGTAATAACAGGAATTATCGGGCTGGATTAATATTATTGGGTAGAACCCACCGTGGCAGCGTGGCAGAAGCATCTTTCCATTTATAATTAAGTTCTTGAGAAACAATCAGGCTCTTGTCGAATCTTTGTTGTGTTCCGCGTGGATGTTGTTTATTTTTTTCTCTCCGCGAGAACCTTTCTGCTTTCGAGACCATTAGCATCACAATGCCCAGTGATACTGGAGTAAAGGACGGTTGCTATGAGACGACTGAAGTGTCTGATATAATGGCAAGTCTGCGCTTTTATCCCTTGTCAGGGGACGGAGCTGAGGTGCATCTGGCTTAAGTGATCCGTCCACCAGAGTGCATGGCTCGCAACGAGTTCTTTCCTCATCAATCACAGCCAGGCGACCGTCTATTGCGAGCCCCAAAGGATACTTCCGGGTGTCGGTCTCATTAATGTTTTAGCGCCGTGCTATCAGAGCCGCCTACGAGTATCGAACAGCAACAATATTTTTTTTTCTTGGGGGGGGGGGGGGGGGGGGGGTCAAAGAATACGCACAGCATTCCGACGAGCCCCTCAGCTCATCAAGGGTTATATTCTTTTCCCGCGAAGAAACTCTGCAGCTCCTGGTTGTGTTGGATTATGGTAAACAGCCTGGCAAACCAAATTTCGCGTCTAATGATGAACGCCCCGAAAGAAAACCAGATAGTGAGGAAATGGGACAAAATTCAATAATGTGTGAGAAACACTGTGAATAAAAGCATATGAATCGGCTTTACAAAGAACCATGCCTCCCTGAATGTGTGATCCGAGGGCCTACATTGCCTCACTTTCATGCATTCAAAAATATATTTTTAAACTCATTGTAATGTTTTGTCATACATTTTTTTCGCAGGATCACAGTAAATACAATATGGAGTGGTGAGAAAATAGAGTTGTCCTCTCCTCTTTGATTTACTCCATGCTGTCTGAGAAGAATGAACTTCAAATCATACTCAAGTTTGAAATGCAACACGAAAAGAAATGCTGATGGACTCTCAATTCCACATTGAGATTCTGCCCTGAAAGCACTTCAGGCTTGATGGATGCTTCCCAGCTGAATCAAAAAAGCAGACACATTAAAATTTTGTGTTGTATGTCAAGAACTATATATCCTACCTGTGCATCACAGTCATTCACCAGCAGTTTATAATATTTATTAGACAGTACTATACAATTAACCATATATGAGAGTTTATGCTCTGATTTTAATACATTTATTAGCATTGTTGGAATAATATCAGATACTGAAATACACATGGGAATAATGTCAGTCAGACTACACATCTGCACCCCCATCCCCTATTTTACCACCTGTTGCCATGATAAGATGTCAGAAGATAGACACACACACACAACAACACATCCGTTAAAATGGTAGAACATGCTGTAATAGCTACCAAACTGGCGTCATTACTTTAAGGAGCAGATGTTCTGTGAATTGTTCATACTAATTGCCTGCTGGCCAAACCGGGCCTGCCATGTAGCACACACATACAGTATGTAAGTATATTTACCACCCAAAGGGCCGATATGCTGTAAAGTGAGCATACTGACTCTTTTACAGGCTGGAATATGACTATAATTACTTTCAAAGAGCACAGAGAAATACTGAACATAACATTTATTGGAGGTTTGTTTTACAGGCACAGAAAAATACTGTACATAACATTTATTGGAGGCTAAAATGTTTACAACAGAGACACACATGCACCACTGTACGCCAGTTTCACTTTACACAGGGAAATGTTTTAAGGTAATGAATTGATTATGCACAGTTGCACTCTTTTGTTAAAAAAAATAACACTGGTTTTGCACAAAAGGATCCATAATCTTGGGCAGACAAAAGCAATATCATGCAGTCTCTCAGCAAATGTTACACTCATGTTTTGGTACAGCTCACCATGAGGTTGTGGACAATTCAAATATCTCTTCATTTCTGTTTGTCTCACTGCATGCCCTTTTTTGGATATTGTTAATAGTTGGGAAGTTTCATGGCTGTATTAAAAACTAGCAAACTTGTAAGTGATCTTCATGCTGCTCAAGAGTGCCACAAATGGTCGTTCTGCCACAGTAAGCATTGTTAACGTGTCATTTGTTGAGAGAAGCTCACCAGACTCTCCAGCAATAAATCTGTCAGACTGCATAATTAAGTTGGACTTAGCCTCCAAAGAAATCAGCATTTGAGACACGGCCCTGTATTCAATCTCAGTGAAATTCACTTAGTCCATGATTTTGATGCACTTTATTACTAAGAAAACGTGATCAATATCTAGATTTCATAAATTCACAACACAGCAGTGAGGGGTGAGGTTCGCTTGGGCTCAGCTGAGGTCTGAATGAGCCCTTCAGATGTTTTGAAGCACTTTGTGCTGCCCAAAAAAAAAAAGAAAGAAAAACAGTTATCCTTAATCTGCTGGAGTGCAATGTACTAATACCAAATCATTTTCAGGAGGCAAAATGTCCATACAAATGATGGGGGAAAGAACTGACATCCGTTCAAATTCATTACTCATTGTCAGAGACAAAGCTTGCTTAGGGAAACTGAATCAGGCTCCGGAGTCAGCGCTGTCGCCCTTCATTTGTTTTGATGGTTCGCTGTCAGGGTGTCAGACTGGTTGAATATGGATGATTATGAATATGGCACATTGAGATATGTTCAGATTTCTGCTGTGAAGCCCGTCTGTCCTCAGTCCTCACCTGTATTCAGGGGACATAACGATGACTCACGTAATTATGGTTTAATGTACGATCTTCACAAAAGGTATCCATGTCCCTAATTCATGCTTCACCCTTTGTTCGCCACATAATAGCCTAATTAAACAATGCAATAAAGAAGTCATTAAGAAAGGAAAATTAATCTCATGACACAATGGGACGTTTTCATAATATGTCCCTATTTTAAATGTCAAAAAAGGTCTTGGGTCTCATCTTATGTGACTGGCAAACACTAGACTGGGAGAAAAAAATCATTTTTACAGAAGGGAAAATAATTTCTCTGTCTCTGCCCAAATCTCCACAGATAAAGCCTTCATTGCCCAGGGGCGGCTGGGACAAGAGTTTATTAATATACAGAAATTATGTATGGTGAATAATTCTCAAGTAGGCCAACTTTATGAATACTAGAGAAGCTGATTGTAAGAAAAAGAGCATAAGGCGATAATAGCTGCTATTAAATGTGGAAAGAATGGGGAAACATAAACAGAACTCTCTCTTCTTCATTCGCTCTTCTGCATAGTCCATTACAGTTTATCTATAGTTTGCTCACAACTAACAGTGGAAACGGCATTTTACACTGATTCAACTATCGAGGAGTAGAGTAAAAAAATAAGATTTCAGTTGTTGGATCCCTTTGGACAGGTAAATATAGTCCCAAAACAAACTTTGGTTTGAAAGAAATTATGAATTTATATTCATATGGATACTCTATACATAGCTACTGAGGGTGTATCAGGTCCCCAAACCCAGGGGTCAATAAAGATTTTTTTCTGATCTGGAGTTCATTTTGAGCACAGCAGGAATACATGGCAATGATGAAACGGCCTTTCGTTAATTTGGCAATATAAACTAATTGGTAAAAAAAATGGCCTGCCAGCAGCAAGCTCGACCGGGAGTACAAACTCTCTCCCAAGGTCCGTTTTTAAATAAAAACAAAATTAATCCCTCAAAAAATGCAATATGCATGGGCATAATTTCTGCCTGGAACTAGTCCCTGACATTCCTTAAAAAGTCAAAATAAGATTAGCTGAAATGTTTGTTAGAGGTTTCTTTTGAAGATGTTATGAAAGTGATTTAGGCCATTCAGGCTGGAGGAGAAACGGCCCTGGGACCAGACTTCAGCTGTGTGGGAATCCAAAAACTGGATTGGTGTTATGGAAGCAAATACTGATTTATATGACACTCACTGAAGGAGACAGCAGACAGCTTTCCTTTCCAGAGAGGTGATAATGTGCAGGGGATTACTAGCTTTCAATAAAGGGAGGAAAACTGTATTCCAAAAAATATTAAAATGTGTTAGTGCCACAGCCTTATCAAGCTGGCCAGGCTTTATGAGTTAATGAACAGAAATAAGTTTTCAAATGGCTGTAATGCTAGGGGAAACTACACTTTGCTAGCTAGCTGAGTAGTGAGTGTAGCGTCAGCTTCTTAGCTTAGCAAGCTGCCAAATTAATCTATAATATATGTGATCTCTTTAGCTGGGCATTTAGCATATATGGGCGTGTGATGTTAGGCACTATTTGGAAAATAATTTGGTTCACAATGAGGACTGAACAGAGCTCAAATGGCAGTAATTAAGCAGTAATGCAGTAAGCTTGAAAAATTCAGAGAAATAACTTAACTCTTGCATTATTTGTCATAATTTCAATACTTTATACATTAAAATCATATATTTAGATTTTATTAATTATTAATTAGATATATTTGCAAACAAATTGTGTATTGTAGACATCATATTGCATATTACATCACACTACATTTTATTTTATCAGTCCTGTAATGATAGTTAAAGAATGATTTTAACAGCTATATCTTTTTACAACAACAAAAATCAGATTAATATCAGATGATGCACCCTTTTAAGATATTCAGGGCCTGAGATCCAAGTCCCTTCCCCAGAATCCCGAGGGAGACTCTGTCACACGCCAAACCGTCCCCGCCGTTGTTGATGGTCCGATGCTTCGAGACAGTCTCAAGTAAACTATTTTTCTTCTGCCTCCCCTTCTTCAAAAACAGAGACAGAGGAAACCTGAAACGACTGGCTGAATTTATTCTCCATCGCGTCTGGCTGTGGCCATTTTCACTGATTCATGGTTCCGAGATGTCCGTTCTGAGCCTCTCTGTGATTTGGGGCGAAAATGTAAACGGCGTCTGCGGAGGTGAAACAGTCACAGCCGTAATCGATACGCTTTGAGCTTTCCAATCAGTAAAGCTGTAAACCCCACACAACGGCCTTGACAGCTGATTAAACCTCATATCTGATTTTCCAGCGAGCCACACACCTCCTGCATGGATTTCTCTGGATCCTTTAAGGGCAGTTTAGCACGAAAAGGCCAGGTTGCTCACGAACGTAAAGAATATACACCCCATAGATAATAGATAAAAGGTAAAAATATTCCTAAAAACCTTCTGCATACCAAATTAGTCTCAAGAGTATCTCCGGAAATGTCAGAATAATCCCATGTTAAAGTACAGCTATTATTTGCTTCTGAATGGACGATATGAAAACTTGGCCTGGCACATTTTCAGTCCCAGTGTGGTAGAAAGGCCAGCCAGCATTAACACACGGCAGAGCACAGAGAAGGGGAGGAGGAGGAGACCGTGCTGCTGCACCTCCACCTGGAAGAGGGGGATGGAGAGGAGGCCAGGTGGATCATAAAACTACCGAAGGTTCTCCCTTTCCCGACCACCTCATCGAACAGCAAGTCACTGCGCTCAGAACAGGTGTGTTTACCTCAGAGAGAGAGCTCAGAACAGTCAGAGTGGTCTGCACTCAGAAACACTGGGTGCCTTATTTTTATCTCAATGGCTCTTTTATTCACCCAAAGGAGGACAAAAAACAGACTGAGAGTGACGGCCAAGGTGAGATATGATACTGAAGATAGCCAAAGGCAGAAACATGTTCTTTTTCATCTTACACTCAATGACGACACGGCATTAAAAGCAAAATCATGTGTAGTGATGGCTGGGTGTGCAGCACTTCACAACATATTTATTTTCTGACACTCGTAATACGTTGGCCTCATAAAAGGAGAGATGTTTTAAACAGAGGCAGTCTCTAAGGCTTTCAATGTAAAAAAATAAGATAAAATAAAATCATGGTATTTTTCAAATGGGAAATTTGGTTTAAATTGGATGTAGAGGTAGGTAGCCTGAGATAAGGCTTGGAAGGTGTGGTGCTGTGTGTCTTCCTATTGTCTACCATGAACAGATGTTTAGGTTGGTTTAAGAATATCTGAAGATGTATTTTTGCCTGAAGATGATCGATGGTCTATGGTAAGTATGAATCATTGCGGAACCAAAGCAGCTCCAATTGTGTATTCAACAGGAAATACACAGTGGAGAGTAAAAACAGAAAGAGAAGGAACACAAAAACTGTATCTTGAATGCGGAGCACACGCACATACAATTACATACTGAAATCAAAGTGGTCATGAGTGTAACAAAAACATGATACACTCTCTCTGGTCGTAATCATTTGGCTATTTTTCTGTTTTTCCCCATGGTTCTACTTTGCAGTGACTGAGCCTAGCTTTTAAGACAGACACGTGGTCTAGCACTACAACTACAGGTAGCCACTGATTTAAAACACCAGTAAAATAGGGGGTCTTGTTTATGCCGTTAATAGTTGTGAGCAGGTTTGTTGAAGCATTCACGTATTCTTATAGCGTGACTAATTCCACTTACTCTGGGGCTATCTAGCGCAGATTGTTACCTATAATTAAGCCTGTTTAGCTGGGAAGAATGTATAAACTACTCCGGAAGGTAGCGTCAGTGTCATATACCGGACCTGACAGCTCATCCCACTAACACAGAGCTCCGATATAAGACGTTGCTAAAAATACCCTGCTTTTATATCGTAAGTGCTTGTTATGTGGACACGTGGCAGGGACGGTGCACAAAAGCAACCAGCCTGATATCTCATAGTCTTTGTGATCACGTTAGTCAGTAGCATGTCTGTATATAAATTTCCCTGAAGCACTTTTTATGTGTGTTTGTGTGTTTGTCTCCGTGTTGCAGGCAGTTTGAGTTTACATGTGAATAGATGCTTTTGCACCTGGTTCTGTGCACTGGTGCATTGCCTTTTCAGTTGGATTGAACAAATTACACTGTGCTAAAACAAGAAACTGAAATATGTTCCTGTAATTGTATAAAATAAAATTGATAGCATAGTTAATTTCAAAACGTTTAAAACCTCAACTGTATGTCACCTTCATTTTGAGGAAATTCATTTATTTCCTCCTTTTCTACCTATGTGACATGTGGCAGTGTGTCTGTCAACGCTATATCAGCCAAAAGACAGGTCTGATCCCACAAATTACACTTCTATGACCATTGGTGTAAGCGGTTGTCTTTGCCCCCACTTGGGTGACCAGTTGCCCACAGTTCTGGAGCCAAGGGCTGAGGATGAGGTATGAGGAGAGAGGCTTAAGGGTGGGAGAGCTCCTCAGTAAAATGAAGGTCAGGCTTAAGCTAATGCACTAATTGATAACTTCAGCTCTATTGCTTTTCCATATATCTGACACAGCTGCAGCATTTTTAACTCTTAAATCATCATTTGAAGTCTTGTATTAGTAATCTTATTGGAGCATGATAGCTGTGATGTGTTGGGCTTAGATGATGTTTCTGGTGTAATTGGTGGTCTGGGAACATGGTTAGCCAGGTCTGGCACTATGGCTTTAATCAGATGGATGATCAAACGTAGGGCTAGGGCAACATTGGGATAAACCAATGTTTGCAGTGATTTGCTTCTTCCAGCCCACAGGGAGGGGACCCAGCAATAAAGTGCTCAAAAGCTGGCCCTCAAAACTCTAGCAAAAGCCCTGTCTCAAACAATCTTACCCATCACAGACAAAATCTCAAATAAAGTTCAGCGATCCCACATTCAAGATTCTGCTTCAGCTATTACATCTTCTCTCAGCTGCTGTTCGGATCAAAATGACCAATGCAGCTAAAGACTGCGGCCCCTTAAAAGCCCAGCAGGAAGGGCGTGGTCACACTCTGATTGGCTAAGGGGGAATGCATTCACACCTGCACTCAGTCACTCATTAGGAGCCAGTCCCCACGCTGCTGAGCACAGGTGATTCAAATGATCCCCAAATCACCAGAATGAGCTGAAGGAATTCGAGCAAGCCAAAATCGAGATTTGAGGAGACACTCTCGAAATAGGCGATAACAAAAGAGAACACACGAAAGGAAATTACCAGCCAGCACCACAGAATGTGTGACTGCTACAAGTCCTTTATTTCATGACTAAATGTGAGGCTCGGTTTTTGTTAGGTAATGTGTGCAGCAGTTATAGCAGTCATAGGAAATCTTTTTGGATTAATGCTTTCTTGGTGTCTTGGTCACAAATCACCTTATGTAGAAAATTGACAAAAAGTCCAATATTCCGGTGGCATTGCAGGGTGTGTGTGATTGAGAAACTGCTGCCAAGTACATGGGCACTTAACGTCTGCACTGACAGTCATCAAACAAGTCATCCTGATGATCAATATTTAGTCCGGAACGATCGAAAACAGGGAATAAGGCGCCAGGGGCTGGGAGGACGGTGCCATGGTAAACGATAGTGTCTGTAATGGGAAATTCATTTGCTTATACGCACAAACAGAGGATTTAAACCAGCAGATAACAATGGACAACCCAAGCCAATGTATACAAGACACACACCCACATATGAACACACAGACACACCCACATATCAACACACACACAGACACACACCCACATATGAACACACAGACACACACCCACATATGAACACACACACAGACACACACCCACATATCAACACACACACAGACACACACCCACATATGAACACACACACAGACACACACCCACATATGAACACACACAGACACACACCCACATATGAACACACACACACTCACCCACATATCAACACACACAGACACACACCCACATATCAACACACACACAGACACACACCCACATATGAACACACACACAGACACACACACACATATCAACACACACACAGACACACACCCACATATCAACACACACACAGACACACACCCACATATGAACACACAGACACACACCCACATATCAACACACACACAGACACACACCCACATATGAACACACAGACACACACCCACATATAAACACACACACACACACACCCACATATAAACACACACACACACACACTCACCCACATATCAACACACACAGACACACACCCACATATCAACACACACACAGACACACACCCACATATGAACACACACACAGACACACACCCACATATCAACACACACACAGACACACACCCACATATCAACACACACACAGACACACACCCACATATGAACACACAGACACACACCCACATATGAACACACAGACACACACCCACATATCAACACACACAGACACACACCCACATATCAACACACACAGACACACACCCACATATGAACACACAGACACACACCCACATATGAACACACAGACACACACCCACATATGAACACACACAGACACACACCCACATATGAACACACAGACACACACCCACATATGAACACACACAGACACACACCCACATATCAACACACACACAGACACACACCCACATATGAACACACAGACACACACCCACATATGAACACACAGACACACACCCACATATGAACACACAGACACACACCCACATATCAACACACACAGACACACACCCACATATCAACACACACAGACACATATGTAAAAGTCAGTCAACAAATGTATTCCATCTAACCTGCCTTTTATGGTCCTGCTATAGGATAAGAAAAGACATATATCCAGCAGTACAGAGGTCACATAGTACATGCAGATAAATCCTCCACCACAATTCAACACAATCAGTGCCAAATGGAGTCCCTCTTGTTTACTGTATGCCAATGCAGACGGAGGGCCAGCCTGCAGGATCTGTTCCTACCCATAAACAGCGGAACAGCAGAAGGGACAAAACCACTTCCAGCATGGAGTACTGTTTAATGTTACATTGCAGAATTGGGCCCTGGGTCAGTCTGGCTTTAGTGTGATTAGGGTGGACACAGTCACTGAGGACCTGCCTGGCCTTGCTTAGGACGAGGACTGTGAGCTGCAGGGCTGCAGAGACCTGACTGATACCGATGACATTATCAGCTTTCTTCCTTCTTACATATATGAGATACATTTGACCTTACATGAAGTGTGTTCAAGGAATTTGTTTCAGATGAAATACAGGGTTACCAGGACAGCACTGTATGAGGGTATGTGCAAATGTATGGAGTATATCCACTGAAACCTCTCAGAATGTACAGTATAAGCACCTATTAGCCTTATTACCATTAATACATATGGGCTTTGGAGTTACAGTATGCCCACCTATTAGCCTTATTACCATTAATACATATGGGCTTTGGAGTTACAGTATACCCACCTATTAGCCTTATTACCATTAATACATATGGGCTTTGGAGTTACAGTATGCCCACCTATTAACCTTATTACCATTAATACATATGGGCTTTGGAGTTACAGTATACCCACCTCCTCAGACAGTATACTCACCTATTAGCCTTATTACCATTAATACATATGGGCTTTGGAGTTACAGTATGCCCACCTCCTCAGACAGTATACTCACCTATTAGCCTTATTACCATTAATACATATGGGCTTTGGAGTTACAGTATGCCCACCTCCTCAGACAGTATACTCACCTATTAGCCTTATTACCATTAATACATATGGGCTTTGGAGTTACAGTACGCCCACCTCCTCAGACAGTATACTCACCTATTAGCCTTATTAGCATTAATACATATGGGCTTTGGAGTTGCAGTATGCCCATCTCCTCAGACAGTATACCCACCTATTAGCCTTATTACCATTAATACATATGGGCTTTGGAGTTACAGTATGCTCACCTCCTCAGACAGTATACCCACCTATTAGCTTTATTACCATTAATACATATGGGCTTTGGAGTTACAGTATACCCACCTCCTCAGACAGTATACCCACCTATTAGCCTTATTACCATTAATACATATGGGCTTTGGAGTTACAGTATGCCCACCTCCTCAGACAGTATACTCACCTATTAGCCGTGTTACCATTAATACATATGGGCTTTGGAGTTACAGTATGCCCACCTCCTCAGACAGTATACTCACCTATTAGCCTTATTACCATTAATACATATGGGCTTTGGAGTTACAGTATGCCCACCTCCTCAGACAGTATACCCACCTATTAGCCTTATTAGCATGAGTACATATGGGCTTTGGAGTTACAGTATGCCCACCTCCTCAGACAGTATACTCACCTATTAGCCTTATTACCATTAATACATATGGGCTTTGGAGTTACAGTATGCCCACCTCCTCAGACAGTATACCCACCTATTAGCCTTATTAGCATGAGTACATATGGGCTTTGGAGTTACAGTATGCCCACCTCCTCAGACAGTATACCCACCTATTAGCCTTATAAGCATGAGTACATATGGGCTTTGGAGTTACAGTATGTCCACCTCCTCAGACAGTATACTCACCTATTAGCCTTATTGGCATTAGTGCATATGGGCTTTGGAGTTTTAGCTCAAAATCTGTAAAACTGATAAGCCACCTCCGTGAGGTAATACCAAACTGACCACACAGTAGAGGGAGACTCTCACAGTGTTTCCTTTACGCAGCATTTTGCCTCAGGTGACATATTACTCTTTATAAACTCCATACTGTAGCTTGGTGTGTTGTGATTTGTGTGTAGCACTGAAATATGTCCAGTATATATCAAGAGAAGCAATGAGGTGTGCGGCTTTTCCCTGAGCCAGCACGTTAAGCTACCCTGTTCAATCAATCCTCACGGCATCAATAACCTCCTTCTATAGAGGCCTTCGTTTTTTTGTCCAGTGGTCTACATGGCAAGTTTAAAAATATGTATACACTCCTGCAGCATGCTGTCAAAGCAGAAGATATGTTTCATCATCAATATTTGCTTAAATTGAGTTTTTGCTCTTTGCTGTACAAACTAAATTAATATACATTTTAATTATGGGACTGCTTCACTTTCTTGTCATGCCAGGAAACTCCACGATGGGTAAGACAGATATACGGTCGTGTCTCTTCGCTAATGTTGGCCTGTCGCAGATATGTCTGTATGGATAGACATTTCACTGATGATGCAACAATAAAAGATTAAGGAAAGCATCTCAGGCTGAACGTTTGCCGCCTTTATTTACTGAGACGCCCATTGGGCTCCACGTGGAGACACGATGAACAGGAAATTATTTCCCTACAGAACATGTTTCTGTTTATAAAAAAAAAAAAAAATCTGCTCTTTCAGGCTGAATCTTTTTTTTTCTTAGTGCCTTTCATTAAAATTTGAGGCATAACAATCTCTTTTGTAAAGCAATTGTCGAAGCTGTATAGACACCAACTTATCAAATAATTGTATCGCTTCTAAAATAATGGGAGACAAAAAATTCCACTAATTTGTTTTATAATCCCTTAAAATGGATCTTATCCTGATAAAATTATTTTTTTAAATCAAATAATGAATTCTCCACAAAAGCTATTATTTCAAAAATGTTACCAAATGGCTCTGTCTGTGATAATGGAGTTGCTTTTAACATTTTGTGGGTGGTGGGTCCTCCTCGTTCTGCTCCTATAGGTTCTCACTGCAAATATGTATTCAAAAATTCAAAAAATGCTCTGAAATCTCTATATTACCAAAACACAAAGTTACTATCAACCACAAATATTGGTTCTGCAGGAATATGCAAGTACAAGTGAGCATGCATGGTGGCTTTGAGAAATGACAACAACACCAGCCAATCAAATCCATCTTGATGAATCTGAGGGAACCAATCAGATTTCAGGGAACCTATGTCAAAGAAACAATAGAAGAAACATATTTTTCGATTCTGAGTGCATATGATTTAATCAGGCCCTTGTCCATAGATTGCGATGACGCAAAGTTGGAGGACAGAGGGGTGGGAGGGGTGGGAGGCGTGGTCTGCGCAGTGAGTAGGCCGGTGAATGGCTGTTAGCGCGTCAGCGCTTTTTGTGTACAAATGGCTGAATAGGTGTTTTTCTTTCTGTAATTCAAGTAATTTCAGCAGCCAGGTCAAAACAGCCAGATAATCACCATGCTGACATGGAGCAGAGGAGCAGAATGAATCTAATCACAAACAGCTTGGTGCATTTTTCACCTCCTTCAGGGTCCCTTTCAAGTCCGCTTTGATGTGTGTGTGTGTGTGTGCGTGCGCATGTCTTCAAGTACAATTTGCCAGATTTTTCAGTTTTCGAAGTCATTGCACACCGCACTGTGAGGCTTGGCTTCTACACCAGACAGAATAGGATACTTGAACTTTTCCTTTGAATCATGCACTCTCTCACACACACTGCAGTTTCGCCTGATATTATTTAAGAAATGTTGCCTTGATTTGTAAGGTCAGAGTTGTTCACAGCACTTGGGTTTTTGACCAAAAAGAAATTATGTTTGTTTGTTTGTTTGTTTGCTTGTTTGCTTGTTTGTTTGTTTGTTTTCTGACCTACAACCAAACTTTTTTTTTTTTTAGAAATTCCAAAAACAATTTTCAAACCACATTCAAATTTTCTTAAGGTCTATGCTGCACTTTGGAAAATAAGAGTTTTGATTTTGTATTCCTGTGATATCCTGACCCTGCCACTCTAGAAGCACTCTTCCTGTTCATTTATTATGAGTGGAGAAAGCAAAACCGAGAGCAGTGAATGGACAGTGACTGGGAGCAGATACTCATATTTCTCTCTCTCCTTCTCCCCCCTCTCTCTCTGTAAGCACTAAGCCTGTATGACGGCTCCATTTAACCAGTGGTTTCTGCATCGCTGCAATTCAGTGCTCCTCTGGTCCGTATGGTACTGAACCCTTGTCATTTTTAATCTGTACTTCCACCATGATATGTTTTCCTAATGTCTGGCTCCAACCTCAAAATTCGACAGCAGTTTCCTGACCGATCCATTCACGGTTTGTTTATTTGTCTTTTATGCTGAAGGGTTTTCTCAATTCATGGCTGAACGTTTTTCACCCAGATCCTGAGCTATGATGCCTAGTGGTTGTCCTCCACACTAGTGTCTGAAAAAAGGCAAATTCATGTCTCACCTTGCTCATTTGGTGAACATTAGATGACTGCATCGACTGTGAGTGGAGTGCCAGGCCACATTCAACAGGTGGAGCTCATACAAAAACAGCACACACAGAAGGGGGTGATGGAAGTTGAAGTCCTGAGCTGCTTGTGGAAATTTGGTCATGGGAGTTATTAAATCAGGTCTGGACTTCATCTCCCAGCAGCCCCTCTGAGACGTTTCACTTTTAGGACGTCTGTCTATGGATTATGGATGTTCTTACAGGTTCAAGGGATGGGTCACAGAATAGGGCTGTTGGAAACATACCCGCTCTTACGCTACAAATATATTCTCTGCCTCTCAGGTTGTCATACTCTGCGATGACCTGTAATTACCTGGTATGTTCCAGTGCTCACAGCTTTCAGTGTAAAATCCCTGGGCGCATCAATGGTTACTTGCAATGCAATGAAACAACATTCGCCTTCAAGAGTGTCGACTAAAAAGGAACATTTATACTGCATCTCTACAAAAGCCAGGATCCACCATTTGTCTGTTCCATTTTTATTATTTGTTTTTCATGTTTGGCGCAATATTTCAAGATGTACTCACAATCTCAAAATATCCTCGACTGCTCTGATCCTTTGTCTCAACCTTTTTCTTTGGACTTAATTTAGCACTGAACAGGGCTATAAACTGCAGCTTAGAGAAGAAAAAACCTTCTCAAATTATATCACATAAAAGCAATTTTTTTGTTGTGGTTTTGTTTTGCAAGATAGGGTGCTTTGTGGAAATTACAAGACGCACTATTTCAGCTTGCTCCCTCTAGATGTTTTAAATTATATTTGCTGAAAAGAAGTATTTTAATTTTCAGGAACGATGCAAAAAGGAACAGACGTTAAAAATAGAAGGCTGTGCAGCCTGCAGTCACGGCTCTTATGGCTCTCAGAGCATTTATGGCTTATTTAGTGTGAGTTTTTTTTGTTTAGTTGTGTCATTCTCTGTGTGGATCCGGCCCTCCCCCAGCGGCTCCCTGTGTGACAGATGCTACGGCCTTCGCTAAGCGACAGAAACAACGGCCTGAGCAGCTCCGCCACTTGCAGCAGGCTCTTTCCGCACTTATCGCACAGCAAATCACATAAACATCTTCACATTCACACTTCATATTCAACGGCAGAATCTCCCTGTGGATGAGAATGTTTCAGAAACACACCGCTCTAAAAATGTGCATTTAAAGAGCACACATTTAAAGCCCATCTGTCTGTCAGTCATTCTGAAATCAGTCAGTCGGTTAGGGGCAGCAGTGTAGTATAGGGAGTTGGTCTTGGTAGCTTGGTAGCTCGGAGGTTGCAATTTTGACTCCCAGCTAAAGCACTGCTGTTATTCTTCTTCACCCGACTTGCTTAAGTGAATGTCCAGCTGCATACATGGGCAGCCTGTAAAATACAGACCATGTCAGCTGCACTGGGTAAGAGTGCCTGCTAAATCCTTAAATGTCAGCTCGCCGAGATAGGAAGCAGGAACAGATGCACAGCATGTGATAAATTGGATCATAATAGCTCATTTTCTGACTAAAATTATTTCCCAGGTGATGAGTGTTATTGATGTGGCCGTTTGTCCCCAAAGGTACCATGCAAATGAACGGGTGTTACTTTCCCGACAAACCTCGTCACGTGTCACATGTCACTGCTCTCCATTTCATGACTATTCCAGGAGGTAAAATCAGGAGGTTTGATTATGGTTGGACTTAATTAAAACATTTAATTAATTACCAACATCATCACACACCTGCTGCAGGTGATGACCTGTGCTATGAGTCCATTGTTGTCTGGATTATGTAAATGTCAGCTTGAACAGCATTTAGCAATAACTGCTATGAATTAACAAACTTCATGGTTTGTAAAAATTGACTATTAACCTTTCTTCTCTGAACACAACTACCCTGCAAGCAATCTCAAATGTGTTAACATCACTCAGGGGTAAGGCAAAGCTGTATCTATGCAAATACAAATTCATTTCGTTCCAAATTTGGTCTAAATAAATACTGTGGCTGCCATCACAATAAATTATCATTACTAGTGATTGTCCTTTGTTCATTCGTTCATTTTGCCTGCAATAAACGTTTTTTAAAAATATAATGGAATGCATTATTACAGATTATCATATTCATGATATAATTGAACTGCTCTGTTTATTTGTGTTGCAGAGGTGTGAAGACTAAAATTATATCAAATCTTAATAGAAAAATGAGCGTGTTCTGATATTGAATCTTTGAAAGGACGATTTCCGTGTGTCTTCGCCCCGCAGTAACGGCAGCTGATGGATTCTCGCTTTGGGTAATTTATCATGCGCTACGGTGGTGACAAGGCTTCACTGCGTTTGTCCGTCTAACCTTTTTTTCCTCCAGAGCTTTCAAAACTGTCTGAAAAAAAGTCACACTTCGCTTACATTGCCATTTAGTTTATGCACTTGCGCTAACAAGGCATATCAGACTGCAACAGAGAGAGCTGCCCCCTCTATCCGACCGACCTTTGGGCAGGAGGTCTGAGCGGTGAGAAGGCAGCAACCCTTTAAATACCAGGTGCCCATCTCCGCAAAGGGCTGCGTGAGCGCGGCTGCGCAGCCTGCGTGCGTGCCCGCTGGGAGAGGTGTCGAGCAGGCAGAGCTAAGTATGTGCGCTTCTCAGCTTGATATTTAGGAGGTGACATTTAAAATAGTAAATTCGTGAAATCTTATTCTCATTGAAATCTAATATCACCAAGGAGGCTGGAGTTAGTCATGAGTGTTTCCCACATGTACCTTAAGACGGAGTAGTCAGAAATATTATCTTTAAGGCTTAACATGCCTGAGATTTTTTTTCTTTGACATCCCGTTGCGAAGTACACTGTTTTCGATATAACATGGCAAGCTCAACAAATGAATCCTCACATAGCAGATAACGTTGTGGTTTTCCCATGGAATCAAAATCACGTAACAAGGGAGGCATGAACCATCGTTGTTAACTTTTGCCCATGGTCTACATCGCACATATAAAATGTGTAGCCCATGTTTTACAGTGGGTATTCGCAAGGTTGTGAACACCACCCCACTCAAAACAAATGTGACAACTTTAATCACAGAGCAATACAACACGCCACCTGATAAATCCCCCTGGGGAACTCTGCGGATGATCTCCGGTACAATTATTCTGCTTCCTCCGCCGGTCTTTTTTTTGTTTTGTTTTGTTTTTTTCAAAATTACATTTATGCCACTGTCCTCTGAACTGAGTGATGAAAGCGATGCACCAGCACAGCTGTTTATTTGCATTTGCTCTGCATAGCCAGGACTCTATGGACTTCTGTCTTCCGCAAGTCACTCAGACGCCAACGTAAGACTCTTCAGAAAGCCAGTATTAGTAGAAGGAAGAAACATGTGTACCATGACCAGTAATACGACAACGCTTTGCTATGCATTATGAAAGCCATTTAGAAGACAAGTCATTTGGCATAAGATAGTGACCAATGTGTTATATGTAATGTGATTCGTTCAAACAGGTGTTATGTGATTATTATACTCATATGTTCGTATCATAGTGTACTGTCCAAGCAACCAAGTGCAGCCAGGCATATTCATTGCTCATTTATGCTTTTTTAAGGTGATTGTTTTTTTTTTTTACTTTTGTCATTGTCACTGGAGGCTACACAATTACTTCAGTCTGTCTTTTTTGTCTGTCTTTCTGTCTGTCTGTTAACATGATGAGGGATGAGAGTGGGACTGGATCAGGCTCAGTCTAAAATGTCAGATCATGGGGTAAGAGCAAAAATGATCCGACTTCCATGTGGTGTCGAGGTTTACGGCCCTTTGTCCTTGAATGATTTCTGGGACAAACTGTAGCTTTTGCTCTGCGAGCGCAGGGTGTCTGGGGACCAGCTTTATAGTGTTGTCAGGGACAGACCTGCTCACCGATGAATGACGCTGCTTTGTCATTGATGCATGGACATACTGTATGCGTCTTTATAATGTGCCAGTGTAGGCTATGGGTACTTACTGCTATGCTCTGTACTCAAGGTCACCTGTAAAGGGATCTGGAAGGCAGTGTATATATATAAACGTACACAAATATATATGTGTGTGTGTGTGTGTGTGTGTGTGAGTGTTTGTGTGTCATATATTTATTTACTTAGAAATATTTTTATTTAAATAAAAAGTAGCACTGATGTGTGAAAACCTTGTTTATTAATGATAATAATTCATTTTAAACATATATTAGTAGCGTTAAGAAGAGTGTGCGACCTCAATTTTAGCTTCTTGTCAGCATGACTGATGGCATGTCACCTCTGTCCTGCAAAACCTCAGACACCTGGGGGGGGCACCTGGGGGGGCAGGTGCAGTGTACAGCCTGGGCTGACTGGGAGACACTCATGGGTCATATAATTTGACCCAAAATAGGACTTTGGATCAGGACTGATAAAAATCCAACATGTACCATATTCTGGAAAGAAATGAATTCTTTCCATTTCAAAGGGCACAGTTCCTGAGGAATCCATAATGCATGGCATCCCAGTGTGTGCCATGTTACTGCAGGGTCTCAGTCTGCATAGTGCCATCTTACTGCAGGGTCTCAGTCTGCGTGGTGCCATGTTCCTGCAGGGTCTCAGTCTGCGTGGTGCCATCTTACTGCAGGGTCTCAGTCTGCGTGGTTTCATCCTACTGCAGGGTCTCAGTCTGCATGGTGCCATGTTCCTGCAGGGCATCAGTCTGCGTGGTGCCATCTTACTGCAAGGTCTCAGTCTGCGTGGTGTCATCCTACTGCAGGGTCTCAGTCTGCGTGGTGCCATCTTACTGCAGGGCATCAGTCTGCGTGGTGCCATCTTACTGCAGGGTCTCAGTCTGCGTGGTGCCATCTTACTGCAGGGTCTCAGTCTGCGTGGTGCCATGTTACTGCAGGGCATCAGTCTGCGTGGTGCCATCTTACTGCAGGGTCTCAGTCTGCGTGGTGCCATGTTACTGCAGGGCATCAGTCTGCGTGGTGCCATCTTACTGCAGGGTCTCAGTCTGCGTGGTGCCATCTTACTGCAGGGCATCAGTCTGCGTGGTGCCATCTTACTGTAGGGCATCAGTCTGCGTGGTGCCATCTTACTGCAGGGTCTCAGTCTGCGTGGTGCCATCTTACTGCAGGGCATCAGTCTGCGTGGTGCCATCTTACTGTAGGGTCTCAGTCTGCGTGGTGCCATCTTACTGCAGGGCTTCAGTCTGCGTGGTGCCATCTTACTGCAGGGTCTCAGTCTGCGTGGTGCCATCTTACTGCAGGGCATCAGTCTGCGTGGTGCCATCTTACTGCAGGGCTTCAGTCTGCGTGGTGCCATCTTACTGTAGGGCATCAGTCTGCGTGGTGCCATCTTACTGCAGGGTCTCAGTCTGCGTGGTGCCATCTTACTGCAGGGCATCAGTCTGCGTGGTGCCATCTTACTGTAGGGTCTCAGTCTGCGTGGTGCCATCTTACTGCAGGGCTTCAGTCTGCGTGGTGCCATCTTACTGCAGGGTCTCAGTCTGCGTGGTGCCATCTTACTGCAGGGCTTCAGTCTGCGTGGTGCCATCTTACTGCAGGGTCTCAGTCTGCTCCCTTTCCATTCTGCGCCCTCGTTCCACAGTAAGCTGTGCACAATCTGTTCGCTGTTTTCACTGTACATATTCCTGTAGTATGGTGAGCAATCATTTATTTCTATATGTATTTTTTTTTGTTATTTATAATTATATTTTCCATAATGTTCTTCTGAGGTTGGGCATGATGTCCTAAAATGAGACCGTAATTCTCCCCCATCCACTTTACATCAGTTGCCTGGAGACAGCTGAAAGGACCGCTGATATGAGATTATCTGAACAGTGGTGTTGTGCTGTGAAGTCAAACACTGTTCACACCCATTCAGATTAATATTGTTGGAGTAGAGCACTCTTCTTTGCCAAAACATTCTCACCTCTCACAAAGTACAGAGAGAATGCCTTCCCTCCTGCTGTTCTCAGTCATTTGCTCTCCACATTTGTGGCAATAACTTTTACTCTCCTTCTTTAAGAGGCTAAAAGGAGTTTTTTAACAGGCAGTTATCTCGCTGAAACCTAAACATGGCTGCCAAAACTGTCAGCTGGAAGACCTCAGTATGTAGCCATGCATTATGGGTGTTACCTCAGCATGCAGCAATGCATTATGGGTGTTACCTCAGCATGCAGCAATGCATTATGGGTGTTACTTCAGCATGCAGCAATGCATTATGGGTGTTACCGCAGCATGCAGCAGTGCATTATGGGCATGCAGCAGTGAATTATGGGTGTTACATGAGTACCCACTGGTCAGGGAATCTTATTAACCAGGTTTGGCACCATTTCACATATTAAGCAGGTGATTTAAATTATATCCTCCAAAGTTCTATGTGATTATGGTAAAGAGGGTCTGCTAAATGACTGCAATGTAATTTTCTGTATATGAATCATTATTTTTCTGTAAAGTATTTATGATTTTCACATTTAAAAAGGAATGGGACTGAAAAGTGACTTTCCCCTAATTTTCTTCATTACGAGTAGGATAAAGCTCTGCCTGCATGAACACCTCCATATTTTGTTAAATTGGTGATCTAAAACATCATCTTAAAAAGGGAAATTAATCGCTCTCTCCAGGATCAAGGTGCCTCACCATGAGTACATTAGCTAAAAGTTTCCATTCCTCAAGTAAATGTGAAACTCTGTGAATATGATAGATTAGAAGAATATTAAATTGTTTAATATTTTTCTTCTCGAGGATCAGAACCCAGCGAAAATGAGAGCATAATTGTTCAGTGAGACAAAATAACAAGAAAAGAAACCTTTATGACAGGAAAAGAGTGACCATATTTCTGCCATTAGCTGAGCACTTTCACCAGGAATCAAACAAAATAGTGAATGGCTCTTAATGGCTTTGCTTCAACCGTACTGGATTCTTCTGTTCCTTTTCCATTAAGCTTATACAACCCAAAACTCATACGGTGATTCATCCCCCCTCCCCCCTCCCCCTCCCCCTCCCAACCCCCCACCTTCTATCTATACAAAAGTCCATTCGGATACCCGACCTAATGCGCATTATATTCTCTTCTGGTTGCTCCGCTTTGAACAGCATCAGAGGGAGATGCTAGCGGTCCCTTTCCGGTGCGGACGCGCTTTCTTGAGCTCGGCCTGGATCATTTACTGTTGTGAGCATCGCCATTTACACGGTGGCTGAGCTCACACCGGGCTCCTCAGCGGGGGTGGGGTCCGGTTGTAAAGACAGGCTTTGTTAAACGCGTTTGTCAGGTTCAAAAGAGACCTCTACGCGAGTCATCTGTCTTTTCCATAAACAGGAAAATAACACGATATTGTTTTTTTTTTCGTGAAAATGAGAGAAAAAAAAACAGTTGCGTGTTTACACACGATTCTCAGTACTTACATAATCATTGTAAATCTAACTGTCAACATAGCATGCAGGCAGTCCAAAGGTGGAGGATGTTGGGATACCAAATAAAGAAAGGCAGAAAAACAGACACAGTGAATGAAGAATGCCTGATTCTCATGAGGCATCACACGTTTAGCAGGTATGCTTCCTCACAGTACCATCTGGCTGGGCACTCTGCTATTAAAACTAATTAAAAGTTTAAAATTTTATTGACATGTTTTTCATTGGTTGGCCAAGGCTAACACGTTTCAGCGTGTAGCCATCCCCAGGGCATCAAATAGTGTGGTGTGACGTCATTCCCACGGCCATGCTCATCAGGTAAGTTCACCATGGACTCGAGATTGTACGTCACCAAAAAGTACAATCGATCGCAGCGCTTACCGCACACAGTTTTGAATTATTAGTAATGTTCCCAGAGCAAAAACCTGGCCTTTAAACCTTTTTTTAAATTTTGGATACTGAAAATGTTTTATTACTTTCCAAAGCTTTGTCGGTAAGCAGACAGACAGTTCTCCAAAGACAACTCACTTCAGCCACTAATTATGAAACTACCTACCCTATTTTAAATGTACATTTTTATTCTGTACGAAATGCAATTTTGTCAGAAATTCAAAACACCCAGTACACGTCAGCCACCCAGGAGGTAATGCCACACAGCTTATAAAGAATAATTTCTATAGGAAAATGATCAAGCTTAATGCATTCTATTGTGTATGAAAATAATTGGAAAAAAGGTTTCTTATGTTTTATCACCTGGCAGCAAAATACTCAAAGCTATCCATAACCCCCTTACGTAAAGCACTGGGAAACAATAAGGATTTTAATCACAGTCATGGAGTCAGTACTTCAGTACTTCCCTCTGATGGTCCCATCTGCTGTCCAGGAAACCGATAACCTTTTGAACACAAGTCAGTCACATGACACCAGAGCAAGGCAGCTCCTGACAGATGATTATGACCGCTGAACCAAAGGGCAGCACAGCCTTTTGTGGTGAAATGTTGCATCACAAAAAAAAAAATACAAAACTTTAGCCATGATGCAAACATGGTGACAGGGCTGAAACTGAAGGGAGAGTGGGGTGCAGTCAGTCACATGACTTGTCTGTGATCAGAATCCTACCAGACACCCTTGCCCATACCCGGACACCGGCAGAAGGGCAAAGGTCAAAGTGTAGAGGGGCACAGTACACTCTAACTTTGATGTCAGCCAAGCTCACTCACGTCCAGCAGTGAAAGTTTAGATCAGAGAGTCGCCGTACTGGCCTCTTACATATCTGCTATTTCCAGAATATGTTATCAAGTTCCACCATTTGTGTGTCTGGTTTTGCACGGCTCTATAATGTAGTCAGAGTGTCAATGTGCAGTACTGATTTATGGAACTCTCAGTGTTCATAACTCTCCCTCATTGGTCCTGTTAAATGGAGAGTAATGTGACTGCCACAAGGCTGTTTTTCCAACTTTACATCCTGTAGTCTGGAAATTGTGTTACACAAGTCTAAAAATGGACTTGACAGTGAAAGTGTGAATATTTTGGCCGTAAAATCTAATGTCTGACTTCCTCCTGAATGAACTTTCCATGTCTGCTGATATACTTTCTTGCATTTATTAAAGATGTGATGTAGCACTGGTGTATGGGAAGCACTGTGAACATGAAGGGGTTAGTTCAATGAACTACTACAGCACCACTCTCTGCTCCTGCTTTATTAGTCTGCAACTGGAGCAAAATCTGGGATTACGCTGGGCTGGAGGGGCCTCTAAAGGCACGGACAGCGCTGAGTCCCATGCGCTGGCACTCCAGCACTTACAGATAGACTTCTATCTGCAAAGAGGAGAAATGCAACGGAGGAAATGATCACCAACAAAAGCGACCCAAATCCCCCTGAATGACTGCGAGGACACCTAGTGGTCATAAAGCAGTACTGCAAGAACTTTTCTCTGCTACAGAGAACATCACTTCACTTCAAACCCAGGTCCTCTGAAAGGGAGGCTCTGTGAGTAGTCTGTTCACTCCTGGGCTCTTAATTACTAATTAATTGCTTTGGTGAGTGCTTTCCCCGAGCTTTCACTGCTATTGTCCATGCACTTAAGAACCTAAAGATACAAAGAAGCTTCCGGGGCACCTCTCTCAGTGGGAGAGAATGCCTGATTGTGTGCAGGCATTCAATGTTTCCGTTTCACCATAATAACAGAGAACTGTTACGTGCCACATGCTGTTAGTGAATAAGAGGAACAGTCTGTTTGTGGTGAGGTTGTGTCTGGGCAGTGTAAAGACACAGAGGCCTTTTAAATAACTCCATCCACCTTCAGTAACTGATCAGTGATGATGACTGCGCAGTCACTCTGCAGTCCCTCAGCCAAGCTGCGCAGTCACTCTGCAGTCTCTCAGCCATGCTGCGCAGTCACTCTGCAGTCCCTCAGCCATGCTGCGCAGTCACTCTGCAGTCCCTCAGCCAAGCTGCGCAGTCACTCTGCAGTCTCTCAGCCATGCTGCGCAGTCACTCTGCAGTCCCTAAGCCATGCTGCGCAGTCACCCTGCAGTCCCTCAGCCAAGCTGCACAGTCACTCTGCAGTCCCTCAGCCAAGCTGCGCAGTCACTCTGCAGTCTCTCAGCCATGCTGCGCAGTCACCCTGCAGTCCCTCAGCCAAGCTGCGCAGTCACCCTGCAGTCCCTCAGCCAAGCTGCACAGTCACTCTGCAGTCCCGCAGCCAAGCTGCGCAGTCACTCTGCAGTCTCTCAGCCATGCTGCGCAGTCACCCTGCAGTCCCTCAGCCAAGCTGCACAGTCACTCTGCAGTCCCGCAGCCAAGCTGCGCAGTCACTCTGCAGTCTCTCAGCCATGCTGCGCAGTCACTCTGCAGTCCCTCAGCCATGCTGCACAGTCACTCTGCAGTCCCTCAGCCATGCTGCGCAGTCACCCTGCAGTCCCTCAGCCAAGCTGCACAGTCACTCTGCAGTCCCTCAGCCATGCTGCACAGTCACTCTGCAGTCCCTCAGCCATGCTGCGCAGTCACTCTGCAGTTTGCAACAAGCATTTGTTTTAAATTTTAAATTAGTCAAATTGTTAAATTTGGCAACCTCACAAGGTGAGCAGATACAATTTTTGAAAATCACAAAGTTTAATGTATGATATATTTTTAAAAAGGCATTTTTGCACATGTAGTTCTAGATGGATGTACAGTTTTTAATTTCCAATAAGTGTGACAAACATATTGATGTTAAATAACCCAGGAGACCACAAGAGGGCAGCATATACTTGGTCATAAAAATAATTTTCTACATGCCATGACTTTCTTGCAGTACAAAAGGGACATAGCATTCTCATTTTCAAAGTGATTAGAAATTTTACCAGAGCATGCCAATGGCAGACTGAAAACATATGAAACACAATACATAAAAATCAATAAACAAAAGAACACAGAGCACTGACAGTTACATGTAATGTAAAATTTAGCAAATCACACTGTTAAGTCCAACAGGCTGGTGGTCTAGCGGCTGAAAACACCACATATAATACCACAAACACACAGGTTCAAACGCCATCTCAAGCTCAGCTCTCACTTGTAGTATCTGAAAATATAAATATGGAAGAGAGCTGGACAACCTTCTGTAATTTAAAAAAAAATAATGAACAATTTTGTCATGCAAGGCCAGATGGGCCCCCTGAACCCAGGTAAAGCTGTGGATTCAGGATGTGATGAAGGGGCCCAGAGCGTGGAGCCGGACCCTGGCTGTGCCAGCGCTGATTGGGCAGGCAGCCCCACTGAGCAGCTCATTATAGGCCATGCCCAGTATGGCCCCGCCATTACCCAGCATTCCCCAGGGGGATGAAGCACAGACAGGGAGAGGCAGCAGGCCATGTGCGTTTGGGGAAGTGGGGGGGGCGTTTCAGCCAGGGCATTTTCATGGTTTGGTTTGGGGGGGGGGGGGGGGGGGGGGGGGCGTGCAGTGGAGGTGGTTCCAAAATAAATCAAATGTCAGCTGATCAGGAAGGATGAAAATGGCTTCCTTACCACATAACTGACAAATAAATAAATACCCCATTCAGCTGCAATGAAAGTGAGAGGTTCACTTTGAGAGGGACAGGTGTCTAAATCAAATAAAAATCAAATTCAAATAAAATGAAAACAAAACCTGTGGGGCGGCTAGGTCATCCCTGAGGCAAACTGAAGGGTTTCACAATGCATGGCTCTGCTAGCAGACAGTACCTGTGACGGTACCTTCTCTCACACAAGTAAACCAGCAATAAAGCACTCCAAACGCTGGCGCTAAAAACTGCACTAAACTCACCCTGTCAAATCATTTACAACACTTCTTCAAAAATGAGTCCCCAAAAGAGCAGCATTTCTAGAAATAAGACTTTGCATGATAAATGTCAATAGGATCAAAATAATCCAGGGTGTGCAAACTGCCTCTTAAAAGCCCAACAGGAAGGGCGTGGTCACACTCTGATTGGCTAAGGGGGAATGCATTCACACCTGCACTCAGTCACTCATTAGGAGCCAGTCCCCACGCTGCTGAGCACAGGTGATTCAAATGATCCCCAAATCACCAGAATGAGCCAAAGGAATTTTGAACAAACTGTAAACAAAACAGGAAAAAAACTGAAATAAGTGAAAAAATGAAAATGGAATACTGAAGGAAATTATAACTACACTAACAATCCTGTGGTCTGACAGAATCTAAGGTGATGCCAGCTAATTATGTTTTATTGTTATTTTTGAAAGGGCATCTAATTAACAGTTGACTACAGTAGACCTTTTTTTATCCAATTATACACAGAACACTTTACATAATGAGGAAAATGCTGAAATGCATTGAAATATTTACTGTATTTTGGAAATAAATATTAATTGTATTGTATTTGTGTGTTTTCAAACATATAGAGACATTATCAGTGTGCAGTAAGAGCCTGTAGTCCCCCCTCCCAGTCCAGTCTCTTTTCTCTTTGTGTTAGCGCATGTTTATATCACGCTGCAACAGCATCCACAGCACTACTGCGTTGGCGCTGTAAATCAAAGGAACAGGAAATAAAAGGAAATCACATGTAATCCCCCCCCCACCCCCCCCCACCTGCCCCTACACACTGTAAAGCAACTCCCTCCTAAAGGAGAATTTTGATTGGCCAACAATGACATCATTTTGTGGAGCCATTGCTGCCGATCTCAATTATATCATAACGAATTAAAACCATTGAGGGTGTGCACGCTGTGGGATGGGGGGGAGACAGTCGGCGGTGGTTTGGGGGTGGGTATAAAGGGTGGGGCAAGCATTTACACGGGAACCTAGATAGCATTCATACAACATTTTACCAATTCTGTGACATCCAGTGTTTTAACTGAAAACTTACTAAGTTATTATTTGACCGTTACCCGGAGTTGTCAAATGTCTGTAAATTTACAGTCCATTAAAATTATTCAAATCTGGCTCTATCCGCTAAAAAAAAAAGTTTTTCATAAACTATGGAAAACCTTGAAAGTGTATAAAAATCATAATTTTCAACTTCCAATAAGTTAACCTTGCCATTTAAAGGGTGACCAGGTGAGCACATATAGGATGCTGGATGTGAACACCCCCCTGAATACGCAGCATCTCTGGAGGTCGTGGTTATTTAAGTTCCAGTCAGACTGGAGCTCACAGAACACTTCACAGTCTCTCTCTCCTTCATTTCTGCAGGCGCCGTGTTCATTTATACCCCAGAGCCACAGTGTGGCTCTCAGAATAATATAAGTTTATAAAACGGGACGTGGAAGAGCGGGAGCCCCACAGCGAGCGCTCTGCGTTAGAACAACGCGTCTCTGAGCACAGGTGGCCTTCCTGAGGCAAGCTCTTCAGCTGCTCCACTCAGTCCGGCCTGGTTTTCACCTGAACAGCAGGTGTTTTGACGACAGCGTCGTCGCGGAGTGGTTAGCCTCAGGGCCAGCCTGAGAGATGACAGTGTTGGTGGGATACTCCCCCAATTGAAAGGGGGGAACCCTCAGCAGAACGCAGCTCTGAGGGGGAACCCATCTGTTTCTGGCAGAGCGCTCAGTGAATGTGATGGATATAACAACAGGGTGTGTTCAATGCTATATGTGAGAGTGTTATGGACTGGCAGGGAGGTCTGCCTTCAGGCATGAACCTGCAGGAGAGACCAACCTGCAGCCAGACTGAGATGCTTGAGCCTCAGCTCCAGGTGGGAGCCTGAAGCAGAGACAGAAAGAGAAAGAGAAAAGAAAAGCACGATTTGTGCAGAATATTGGCAATATGATGAAGAGAGAATGAAGCAGGAATAGGAGAGGGTGAGGGTGAGCAGAGGGAGAGGAGAGGGTGAGGAAATGTAAAGAGGTGTTTGAGCAGAGGAGAATTAGGAGCTGAGTCATGCCTCACTCAGGACATTGCATTGGAGCGATTAGGGTCTCTTGTCTTTTTTTAAAGGGGGGTGCTTGTTGACATGGCTTTGTGTGTTTCTTGGGGTGTGGGGGGGGGGGGGTGGTACAGTGAGATAAGGAGACTTTCAGCCCACGTTCTGCTGCTAGCAAAGACACTTTGTCTGTCCGTGTATGTGTGTGTGCGTGTGTGTTTCCGTCCCTGTGTATGCGCATGTGTGTATGTGTGTGTGTGTGTGCGCATGTGTGTGTGTGTGCGCGCGTGTGTGTGTGTGTGTGTGTGTGTGTGTGTGTGTGTGTGCGTGCCCGCATTCTGGGGGTTGAGGATTGCTTTTTCGTTTTGAATATCAATAAAGTTCATTGATGTCATGGTTTGGAGGAGCTGTGCATACATACTGTTTTCTGAATAAATGACTCTACTTCTAGTAAAACTTCAAAATTTCATATGTTGGGAAAACACGCTTGCATCTTGGGAGGCCCTCCTGGAGCATGAAGGAAACTCACAACCGTTTATTTGATCAAAGAGGAAAAAATGCATTAAAGATAAAGATTTACCTACCATTGGGATGCTAAGAAGTCTCGAACATTCCTTGAGACTGGTCCCTTCACTCTGCACAGAGACACGCAGGCCCATAGGAGCCGGTGTGCTTCAGAGACACCCCATTTGCCTGTTCTCTGTCCCCTCTGCACGGGCTTACCCTGCTCAAAGCCCGCTCTGCTCCGGCCCAAACGCACTCCTCAGTTTCACTCACAGGGTTCGGTTAACATTTGTTCTTAAGCATGACTTATAAATAAACGCAAGTACAATGAAAGCTCTGGGATATAAATGGAGTGGGCATAGGTGTCATCTGAAGGTAAAACACAAAGCGATGTGAAAATGCTGAACTATTTGAACATTTCTTCTCTTATCACAATTTAATAATTTTTTATCAGTGTCCTTCCCTCAACCCACACCCAGAAAAAAACCCAAACCTTATTCCACCCAGTACCCGGTCCTAAGACCACCTCACTGATGCACAGTTTCCAAAACAGAGTTCCAGAATCCACCATAATCCAGGGTATTCCGAAAACGTGAAACAGAGAGACTGGCTCTATTTTACATCTTTAAAACATCTTTAAAAACTGCCAATCTATTTTTTGGCAGTTTTTTAGACACACCTAAACTAAAAAATAGATGCAAGTGTAGTTTTTACTGCTTTAATCATACTCTCCTGAGTTCATTACGCAGCTGAACCTGCTTCTCTCTCAGCGTGTCTTCAGAGATTGCTCAGGCATGCTTCTGGAACTTTGTTTGGGCGAGCCGCATAAATTTGATCAGGGGCAGGGTGATAGATCATTATTAATTTTTCAAAGCCATACCACTGAGCCCACAGTTGCAGATAATTCCAAAGCTTATACAATAATAATGATTATAATAACTGAGCTCATACCAGGTAGACCTCTCTTGACAGATTGTTCTTTCTCAGAGGGACCTAGCCAATATCACATCACTTCTTTTGACAAATCCAAAGGCCAGATTGTAAGTAGACTGTAGGCTGCCTGGCACTGTCCACATCCATTTTAAGGCACTGAAGCTGGCATCCAGGTTCTCCTTAAGGGTCCTCCTTACCTCCAGGTTACTAAGGGGATGGGTCCACCTTACCTCCAGGTTGCTAAGGGGATGGATCCACCTTTCCTCCAGGTTGCTAAGGGGATGGGTCCACCTTACCTCCAGGTTGCTAAGGGGATGGGTCCACCTTACCTCCAGGTTGCTAAGGGGATGGGTCCACATTACCTCCAGGTTGCTAAGGGGATGGGTCCGCCTTACCTCCAGGTTGCTAAGGAGATGGGTCCACCTTACCTCCAGGTTGCTAAGGAGATGGGTCCACCTTACCTGCAGGCTGTAGTCTCACCTTACTCCCCAGGCAGGACCGCTCCTCTAAGACAGCTCTGAATACTCTGTGGTCTTGTTTCTATAGGTACCAGGTCATGCAACACAATCACACCTGTTCTCCGTTCTGGTTCTTCAACAGTGAAGTGACCTGCCCACATCTGACAGAATGCAGAAAATGAGGAATGTGAACTACATTCAATATATCTACCAATTGATATTTATGCAGATGCTGGAATTTCTCAGGACATTAGAACTCATTAAATATACTCCCAATATCATATGTTATATTAGAAACATGATAACAAATATGCCAAAAACAATTATGAGTAACAATAATAACAGCAACAACAATGTGGTTGAATACACACAGTGCTTACATGTGCTCTGTGATGAGGTCATGGTGTCTGCCAGAGCAGAGACCTGATTGGAGGACACACCTCAGGCAGAGACCTGACTGGAGGACGCACCCAAGGGGCGTTACAGATGCCTCTTCAGGCACTTCAGCACACTTTTATTTCCGCCATTTTCCCAAGCAATCGCCCTCTTCAGTTCAGCTGCCCGTTGCCCTGACAACCCAGGTCAGTCTCTTGGCAACGAACATCCTACGCACAAAGAGATGGCAGTGAAGGGGAGGGGGTGACACAGAGCATGAGGGGTAGGTGAGGTGCATTATGGGTAATGTTTTTGACCGCTGGTGAAAAATAAGGCCACACAAATCGCCATGAGTAAAGCTGTAGTGGAATCAGGATGCATGGTACATATATGCAGAACATGCTATGTTTACGATCTGTGTGTCACAAACTCTGTTCAAAACAAAGAGTCAGGATCAACGAAAAACCTTGTTTTCCTTTTTCCATTCATCATTACAATTATGGTGTACACAATGAGTAAACACTGTTGGCCGGAATTATCAAAGCCTTTAGCATATTTCAAAATTTCAGTGACATGATTTGTGATTTGACCAAACAAAATACCTCAACCAATCACATGCTCTCTTAGTCTTTTTGCACCAGCAGAGCAGTTTTGCACATATTAAATACTTTAGTAAATCAGCTCCTATGTGCAGCTGAGTTACGAGACACTTAAAGTTTACAGATCTACATGACTCATCTCAATATTAGCAAATATGACAGAAACAAACAGGCTTCTGCAGGACACTGATGATGTATACAGCAAAATGCTGAAAAAGCCATAATTAAACGGGGGAAATAATTGTTCAAATCTTAGACACGTCCCAGAGCCTGTTTTTGTGATGCCCACACCATTTAATCTCTACATGTTGATTGCAATGATAAAGCAGTGATGCATTTTGATTGGTAATGGTAAAGCAGTGATGCATTTTGATTGGCAATGATAAAGCAGTGATGCATTTTGATTGGTAATGATAAAGCAGTGATGCATTTTGATTGGCAATGGTAAAGCAGTGATGCATTTTGATTGGCAATGATATAGCAGTGATGAATTTTGATTGGCAATGATAAAGCAGTGATGCATTTTGATTGGCAATGATAAAGCAGTGATGCATTTTGATTGGCAATGATAAAGCAGTGATGCATTTTGATTGGCAATGATAAAGCAGTGATGCATTTTGATTGGTAATGATATGGCAGTGATGCATTTTGATTGGTAATGATATGGCAGTGATGCATTTTGATTGGCAATGATAAAGCAGTGATGCATTTTGATTGGCAATGATAAAGCAGTGATGGATTTTGATTGGCAATGATAAAGCAGTGATGCATTTTGATTGGCAATGATAAAGCAGTGATGGATTTTGATTGGCAATGATAAAGCAGTGATGCATTTTGATTGGCAATGATAAAGCAGTGATGCATTTTGATTGGCAATGATAAAGCAGTGATGCATTTTGATTGGCAATGATAAAGCAGTGATGCATTTTGATTGGCAATGATAAAGCAGTGATGCATTTTGATCGGTAATGATATGGCAGTGATGCATTTTGATTGCTAATGATATGGCAGTGATGCATTTTGATTGGCAATGATAAAGCAGTGATGCATTTTGATTGGCAATGATAAAGCAGTGATGCATTTTGATTGGCAATGATAAAGCAGTGATGCATTTTGATTGGCAATGATAAAGCAGTGATGCATTTTGATTGGTAATGATATGGCAGTGATGCATTTTGATTGGCAATGATAAAGCAGTGATGCATTTTGATTGGTAATGATATGGCAGTGATGCATTTTGATTGGCAATGATAAAGCAGTGATGCATTTTGATTGGCAATGATAAAGCAGTGATGCATTTTGATCGGTAATGATATGGCAGTGATGCATTTTGATTGGCAATGATAAAGCAGTGATGCATTTTGATCGGTAATGATATGGCAGTGATGCATTTTGATTGGTAACGATATGGCAGTGATGCATTTTGATTGGTAATGATATGGCAGTGATGCATTTTGATTGGCAATGATAAAGCAGTGATGCATTTTGATTGGCAATGATATAGCAGTGATGCATTTTGATTGGTAATGATATAGCAGTGATGCATTTTGATTGGCACTTATGCCCAAAGTGACCCCATTCTGATTTCACAGCCCTGCCTGACAGAAGAGCAGGCTACGATGGGTAGTGGCCATATTTGCAGTTAATTATTATGCACATTGCCTCAGTGCTGTACATCTTGCAGGGATTAATTCCAGTATTGTAATTTCAGTCTGTTCTCTCTCAGACAGTAAGCGCAGTAATGTAAGCATGACGAGCCATTGTCCAATGATAAATCACACTGAAAATTCATGCTCTTTTCATTACAGCCGATTAGACGCGTAATGAGTTTGCCATTTCAGTTCCATACCTGTGTCATAAAGACGCAAGATGATTATGATGAAAGACAGAGAAAGAGAGAGAGAGACAGAAAAAGGGAGAGAGAGGGAGAGAGAGAGAGAGAGAGAGACAGAGAGAGAGAGAAAGGGAGGGAGAGAAAGAAATAAGGGTGGGGGGGAGAAAGACAGAGATAGAAACAAAGAGAGAAAAGGGAGAGAGAAACAAAGGGAGGGAAAGAGAGAGAGAGAGAAAGGGAGGGGGGGGGGAGAGAGAGAGAGAGAGAGGAAGGGTGGGGGGGCCGAAGCCAGGGCAGATAGATATTAGAAACCCGATCTCGTGCCATCTGGGAAGACTCTTTTACAGGAAATGGCCTTAGCATAGGGCCGGCGCTGAAGGCCTATATTGCATTAGGCCAGTAGGAAGGAGAGACAGAGACACAGATGCAGAGGGATGGGGGGAACTGTCCGGTGTAAAACTTTGATCGATTGGATTATGCTGCGAGGTTAATGCACAAGAAATTAATTACCAGGACAACCAGAGGCAAGGTAGCTACAGCGGGAGAGCCTGATCATGTATGCTAGGCCAGGTACCAGAGAGACAGGCTGCAGATCACACACAGCGTGTTAGAGCGAGCCTGCTCCTTCGTCTCCATTCAATGACTCATTCACAGGGGGAAATTAGGGCCGGTAGGTTGGTGTTATGGAGGATATCCCTGACAGATATGAACTAATAGGTGGCATTTTTCAGTTTTAGACCAGTTTTGAGTTTTTGTTTGGGCTTGAGTCACTAACACTGCCTCTTACTGAACTATTCAGCCGTATTCCTCAGATGAACCCATAAAAATTCACATTACGGTTATTCAGACAATGCGTTTATCCAAAGCAACTGGTTAGGCTACAGATGGTTAGGCTAAACAGGGCCCCCCCCCCCCCCCCCCCCCCCCCCGGGCCAATATGGGGTTAAGGGCCTTGCTTAGGGGTCATTATCGTTGCTACAGTCAACCTTCTGGGTCCCAGTCAAGCACAGTAGTCACCACCAGGCTGTAGTCCTCCCATCACACAAAAAAATACAGAATATCGCCCTTTTAAAAATTATTTTAACTCGAGAGGGGAACTGCCCAAAATGACCCTGACTGTGGTTCACATGCTTCAATTTAGGGTTAGGGTTGAGGATTAGGGTTACATTTAAAACTGAGAGGGGCGCTTTAACCCCCCCCCCCCCCAACCAAAAACCCACCATACCTGGCTGCTGACTGCTGATGTACTGGAGGTGTGAAGATAAACTACAGACAGACAGGATTGTTTTAACTGACACCTGAGTTTCACAGGCTGATGCATATGTACGAAATGAGACCGTGCTTCCACACCTGGCATGGTCCGCATCTCTCAGCCTGGGCTCCTCGGCTGCTTTAGGCTTTTACCCTCCTGAAGATGCACTTTCATAAAATTAAAATGTCTCAGATTAGTACCATCTTTAGGCCTTGGCAGCCAGAATTACGTTTAATTATTCAAAGTTCCATTATTCATCCTTAAGTTGAAAGTTTTCTCCTCCGTTCTTTAAAATGCGGCCCGATACCTGCACACGGATACAGCATCCTGGGCGTTTTCTCGCAGACCTGACTCCATCCAAAAACTCTGAAATGATTTCCTCAGACAGTCAGCGCCCTTTAAATGAGTGGGTTCACTGAGTTCAGCTCCCGGCTCAGCGCCGAAACAGGAGCCAGTCTGAATCCTGCCATGATAGATAATTGCTTTATAATAGCCCTTATAAAACCCGACCATGCTCTTCTAAAATATCAATATGATACCCTATTAGACACACACATTTTAAATGGCACAATCTGCTCTTGGGTTGGAGAGAAGGTTCTGATTAAGTGCTCACTGGCTTGGCTCACGCTGAACCATTCACAAATGACTGGACAGGAAACATTATCATTCCTTTCTGATCACTGATTTTATTCATATACCAATAAATCAGTGATAGATTTTGATTTAAATAAAATAAATTAAAGTCTTAACAAAACACACAAAAAAAGACCACCAAATATTTTATGAGTATAATTCTTTGGCTCAAATAAGGAGGGAACGTGTTTTTGAAGGTACAGGGGTAGATGATCTGGTACACTCTCAGCTGATATGGAGTTTTGTGCCATGCATGGAGGCATGGAGGCCTGAGGAATGGTGCAGAAACTGTGTGAAGCAGATGAAGGACAAAAGAAGAAGGGAGGGAGGGAGGGAGGGAGGGAGGGGAGGGAGGGAGGAGAAGAAAAAAGGACCTGGGGCGAGGCGGTCTTGGGGTTGTTTTTTTTTTTTTCCGTGGACAGGGGAGACAAAGCATTGATTTGGGAGGAGACTTTGGAAGCTTTCCCAGAGTCCAGGAGAAGGGGGAGGGGCAGATCAGCGGGGGAGGGGAAAGGGGCGGGGCCTGGGACCACTGACTGAATGGTGATGGGGGGGGGGACTGGGCTTCTCAGGCCAGCCAGAGGAGGAGCAGACAGGACATCCCACCCCACCTCCGTGCCCCCACCCTCCCCCCCCAGCTGTGTATATAAGCTCCAGCGTTGCTCCATCTCCTGCCCTGTTGCTCCTGATCCTACATCCAGCTCCCAGACCTCTCCAAAAACCACAGCAGAAAAAGGAGAACCTGATAGATTTTTTTTTCAGAGAAAATATATAAAAAGAGGGAACGATAGAGAAGCAGCCATGAGTTACTCCAGTGCCCGTACTTCCACCTCTTATCGCCGCACTTTCGGGGGGGCCACGCCCGTGAGCGCGTACTCCCCCATTTCGTCCCGGCTGTCCCTATCTGGGGGGCGCCACCTGAGCGCCGCGTCCCCCCTGACCTCCCGCTCGGTGGGGTACAGGGTCCGCTCCAGCACCCCGGCTACCCGTCTCTCTTATGACAAGGTGGACTTCTCCCTGGCCGAGGCGGTCAACCAGGAGTTCCTGACCACCCGCAGCAACGAGAAGGCCGAGCTGCAGGAGCTCAACGACCGCTTTGCCAGCTTCATCGAGAAGGTGCGCTACCTGGAGCAGCAGAACTCGGGGCTGCAGGCCGAGCTCACCCGCTACAAGGGGCAGCAGCAGGAGCCCAGCCGGGCCACGGACCTGTTCCAGAAGGAGCTGCGCGAGCTGCGCCACCGGCTGGAGCAGGTGGGCAAGGAGAGGGACCAGCTGCAGGTGGAGAGGGACAACCTGGCTGACGACCTGGGCCTGCTCAACCAGAGGTCAGTGTCAGGACTGGGGCGCGGACAGGGGATGGGGGGTGGGGTGCATGCAGGTGGAGGATGGAGGCATGGAGGCCTTTGGGGGGGGTGGGGCTGGGGCTGGGGCTGGGGCTGGCCTGTGGGGGGGGGGGGGGGGGGCATTGTCCAGCATTGGGTAGAGTTCTGAAAGGCTACAATCCACATCTGTACCAGATGGTACACATCGGTACCATTTTATTATAATCCCCACTGTGTCTGTGCATGTGCATGTGTGTGTGCGTGCGTGCGTGTGTGTGTGTGTGTGTGTGTCTGTGTGTCTGTGTTTTCAGGCTGCAGCCCATAGTGCCAGTTGGAACAGTTTTAGTTCAGCTTAACTTGATACAACGCTTTACAGGCTACATCAGCAAAAGTTGTCTCGGTGAAACTGGAAGTAAAAAAAGCAACACAAACAGATTACAGCTATGAAAAAATGACACAGCATGTTCATCACACATTAAGCGCACAGGCAAGTCATACAGGTACGTCCTTACCTGTGTGTGCAGAGCTCAGCCTTGCTCCCTAGCTTTCTGTGGGTCCTGCGACACGCTTGACTGACCGCAGCTCTCTGCAGGAGTCGGGTCTCTGCTCCGTGGGGCGGTGGCAGCCAGCGCAGCTAGCGCGGCTGTGCGTGGGTTACCATGGTGACGATGATGGGATGGGCGGCGGCTCTGGTTGTGCTCCTGTGCGATGGAGCTGATGTCATGCTCAAAGATAGAGTCCGATATTAAATATACAACAGCAGGGCACACGCAATCTGCTCACAATGATGCTGCATGGATGAAAACCATGGAAAGTGAGATGATCCAGTATTTTGCAGGATTCTGTCTTTATGCTGATGGCACTTTGATGGTTCATTTTTTTGTTTCAGAGTTGCGAGACATAATAAAGGAGAACATAAATGCCTTTGTTCCCAGGTAGCACATGTTGTTGTAGTGTTGCTGTTTTGGTAATATATCTGTAAGATATTTCTAGTAGAGTCCTAATAACTCAGAAATGCCACCTCTTTGAGCAGACAGAAATCATTGGCTGTTTCTGCGTGTTTGAATTCCATAACAATGCTCACAACATGAGCTGATAAATGCACATACATTATGAAATATGAAAAACAATAGCAAAGATTTAACAGTACCTTATCAACTAACATTAAACCTTGCATTTTCCCCTTGGTAGAGAAAACTACAATAAATAAAATGTAAATTATATATCTATTTATACAGTAATACAACTATATACCATACAACTGTATTCAATGTTATTTCCAAAAGAGAGTAAAACAAGAAACACTTAGAATATGTTAAACTGTCGTGCACCATGTCAGGAACACAACAAAAGGAATGCAATAGAAAATGAAAAGAATTAGAACAAAATAAAAACATGCAGAATTACGACAAGTTGCCTACATCTGAAATCTAATCTAATTTCCCGGAAACGACATCACTGGGAGATTAATTAGTCGGAGGAGATTGACTTGTGTTATTTTTGAGTTTATTCGATCGGGGGTTTGTTGTCGTGGTGACCGGATGCAGCAGCGGGATGTGGTTGGAGGAAAAGGAACAGATGTTGGTGGTGAGTGTTTGGAGGCATTGGGTGACTGGGAGAGGTGCAGAGCAGGGTGGGGTCTGGGAGGGAGGGGGGCAGAGGGGGATGAAGCTAAAAAAGGGAATCAGGGAAAATCAATTCCTCAGGTTGCCGGGGCTGCGGTGCCAAGAATGCCATTAGTGAAGGGGCCCCCCGGCCAGGGCGATGAATTAAAGATGAGCTCTGCTCGGCCCTGTCTGCCTGCTGTAAGGGCCTGCCAAAGGGAGGCGGGGCCACAGTCACACCCCACTGTCCCTTCCTGTCATTTCATTCCCACCGGCCAATGACAGCACAGACCGCACAGATGGGGGGGCAATCATCAAAGGCTTCGCTTTCATAACTTAACTTTCAAAACTCTCATAACTTACACCTAGTGTAGTGTAATAGTTATGGGGCGGGGCTTAGAACTCAGTAATCTAGGTTTCGGTTGTTAGGCCGGGCGATGCCAGTGCGCCAGTGAGACAAGCACTTCACTAAAATTCCTTATATGTGTAGGAGCTGTGTTATATGTTGATTAATAAAAAAACAATTGATCACAAAATATGTGTAGAAGCTGTATTAATGGATATTGTGCAAAAAAAGCTAATTGTGCCACCAGGTTAAAGCAAGGGATTCTCACTTGATTGCACGTATCTGCATGGTGTTACAAGAATTATAACTTTATGTGATATGAAGAGAAGAGCGGCTGAAGAAGAGCTTCATATCCATTTGAAAAAAAAATACAGTATTTATTTAAGACACTACTATACAAAAATCAAATAGAATTCCTATCGACATACTATAGAAATAACTATATATGCATGTTTTGAAGAATTGGACAACTGTAGCAGATAATTTAACTAAAATTATACTTTAACTTTCATCCACAAAATGAAAGGTCATCTATTTTGTTTCCTCCATGAGATGCAGTTGTGTTTTGTCAGTTTGTGGACAAAAGGCAGGAAGGTGCTTTTTAAATTCGTGGAACGAAATTCATTTAATGCACAAAATTAGCCAGGCTACACTCGGCACCTCATATCTTTAGGGTACTGTAGAATTGTTGTAGTTTCCAATGTAGATGCTGTTATTTTTCATTTTGAGGGGACACCTGAGCTCATTATCAGTGTGTAAGATAGGTTCCAAAGGAAGGCAAAGCAAGTGTGTAGCGCATAACATGTTTGACTTTCTGCTATGCACCTGATTATCATGCTGGGCGCAGACATGGGCTTTTAATGCAGCTCTTCCACGTTTGATTTTATGGTTACCCTACTCTCATGGGAGCAAGGAATGTTTCAAGAACCATAAATCAATTCACTTACATATAGATATATTGATTGCTAGCTTTTAAAATGTTATCAGCACAATATATAGATTTTTCATGGTCTCTGTGAGGTCCACAGGCCGTTTTAGCAGGGCAGCAGGAGCTGTGAAATGCAGTTGGCAGGAGACTTTGGTGTGGATGTGAAGGATAGACCAGGTCTTCCTCCTTACACGAAATGTATGGTAGGGAGGTAAAGACATTAACATCGCAGGCGCTGAGCTGGTGCCCCTGTCCTCAACAACTTACACAGCCGAGGATTTTTACACACTGTCCATTTTTACAGCAAGGTATATACATAAGCAACTCGTCTGAAATACCTTAGGGTGTACACAGTGGTGTCATACTTGGGAGTCATACCTAAAGGGGGAGGAGGGTGCGGTGACAGATGCAGGGAAGAGCAGCAGGATGGGGGGGAGGACAGAGGAATGGGGCCTGAGGTCAATCGCACCCTTACTGAGCATGTGCTGGAGGGCTGGACGTGAGAGGAGGAGCCGCCTTTGTTCACATCTGCTGTGGAACAACAGAAGGGCAGGTGACCCCGTTTGACCTCGGCCCCTGGTCTCTTAACAGACTGCAGTCCGTCACACTTGCGACTGTTGGCAACGGCGACCCCAAACCCCTCCCCCCCACCAATACAGAACTTTACACCAGATCTGTCTCTGTTTTTTAGCAGAGCAAAGAGTGAAATCATATTTCAGAAGCTCTCCCCTCTGAGCCCAGCTCTGTCCAGTAGTGGTGTGGTTTACCTGCTGCTGTCCTTGCTTTGGGTCGCAGCAGTAAGACTGAAAGGAATGACTTCTGTGTGAGAACTGTGCATGCTGGTGATTTCTGAGTGACACATCCAGCAATGTCTGTGCCGTGATGTACCTGTTACAACCCAGAGCAGGGAAAAGGTGGGCCCAGAGCAGGGAAAAGGTGGGCCCAGAGCGCCGAAAAGGTGGACCCAGAGCAGGGAAAAGGTGGGCCCAGAGCGGGGAAAAGGTGGACCCAGAGCAGGGAAAAGGTGGGCCCCGAGCAGGGAAAAGGTGGGCCCAGAGCGGGGAAAAGGTGGACCCAGAGCAGGGAAAAGGTGGGCCCCGAGCAGGGAAAAGGTGGGCCCAGAGCGGGGAAAAGGTGGGCCCAGAGCAGGGAAAAGGTGGGCCCAGAGCAGGGAAAAGGTGGGCCCAGAGCGGGGAAAAGGTGGGCCCAGAGCAGGGAAAAGGTGGGCCCAGAGCAGGGAAAAGGTGGGCCCAGAGCAGGGAAAAGGTGGGCCCAGAGCGGGGAAAAGGTGGGCCCAGAGCAGGGAAAAGGTGGGCCCAGAGCGGGGAAAAGGTGGACCCAGAGCAGGGAAAAGGTGGGCTCCACCCAGCTGTAGGGAGCTCTGCATGTGCTCATGCCAAGTCTTCAGTACGCTTCCATGGACCTGCTGCTGCTTTTCTTTTTCCTCCATTTTTCAAGTGGTTTATTTTTTTAAGACGGGCAACAAGCATAAAATAAAATAAAAAGGCAGTTCTTTCAAGTACTTTGCACAAGTTTTTTTTTCCAAACAAACAAAGACAGGTGTTTTTCTTCGTGTTAAAATATAATCTATCCTGCCTTCCTCTCAGAGCTCCCAGCCTCCACAACTCCTCTTCCTCCAGGTGAGGCCACACCTATATCAGCTCTTAACAGACCTCATGGCCTGGGTCTAAGGCTAATCGTGCTAATGCTGACTGTATCCAGGAGTCCCATAGGTGAAAACACAGTGCTGCCCATGCAGCCCTGTGGCCTGGGTCTAAGGCTAATTGTGCTAATGCTGACTGTATCCAGGTGTCCCATAGGTGAAAACACAGTGCTGTCCATGGCAGAGGGGCTTCAGTCAGTAGGGTGTTCTCCCCTTTCTGCTTGACCTCATGCCAGGTCATACTGTACAGACAGAGACCCTTGGTGTGTTCATGAGTCCAGGCTTAAGGAAGACGATTCTTTGTAGTTTGTAAAAAAAATGATGAGCCTAGTTGGTTTGAATCGCCTGTCCTTGTCATTATGTGTTATTGTTTGTATAGTCGCTCATTGACAAGCACATTGAAATGTGTTGACTGTGTCTTTTTCCTCTGTTTCAGACTGGAGGATGAAACTCAGAAACGTTTGGATGCTGAGAATAACCTGGTTCAGTTCCGCAAGGTAAAGCTGTCTCTATATCGGTGTGCCCCGTGGGAATGTTCCGACAGCACGATGGATCTGAATTACCACTGTGTGATCACAAAACTATGAGCACCAGGAAATAAAATATGTTCAAAATGGCTCCCACGCGATGCATGATTCAGCGAGATGGGGGAGCAAATTCAACCCTTTCATAAACCCAGTGACAGCTTCATGGAGCTGGTCACCTTAAAGGAGTTCATCGTCTCATACTGAGTAATGTTCTCCAGGAAATACTAAAATTAACTTAGGCCTATATCAGATCAAATCAAATCTTATTTATACAGCACATTTGCAGGAATTACAGGAAGCAAGTCAATGTGCTTTACACAAGCAGTTTAAATACAAACAAATAGTATAAAAGGAAGTAAAAGTCTTGTGAGTACAGTTCAAATAAATTGAAAACTAATTGAATTCCCTTAATCAAAAGCTGCACTGAAAAGATTTCAGTTATTTTCTGCACTCTTACATGTGTTATTTATAATCCTGGAGCATGTTAATGATCATTTTTTGTGAGAACCAATCTTGGGGCCCTTCGAGTGATGTTTGCTCTGAAATCAATCCAGTTTGCTAGGTTCCAGGTTGCACTGGAAGCCCTGTCTTTGAATGCCTCCTCAGCCAAATTTACCTCCTGATTTTACACAGATAAACACTTGCACAACAGAAGCAAATAGTGATGTCATAGGTGCACAGCTACTAGGGAAAGTAACACCTTCATAATTTCTCCATAATTGTATGAACAGGACAGCTATGCCACATCTGTGTATAACAAGAAAAGATGTATGCTACAACAGAGGGGAGATAGCTTTTGATGGAAGTCAGAAAATTGACTTTTAAGGGCAGAATTCTCATATGTATTTTTGTCTGTCATGTGGCTTTTTGGACATGGATAATTGTACAACAGCATTTTCAGACTACAGGATGTGTACAGCTGAGCAGGAGGGTTTGAATGAGCCTTTAAGAATCTGCCATGTGATTGGTCAGGATGTGAATGTGAATCTGCCATGTGATTGGTCAGGATGTAGACGATGCCACTCTGTCCCGCCTGGAGCTGGAGAGGAAGATCGAGTCGCTGATGGATGAGATTGAGTTCCTGAAGAAGGTGCACGATGAGGTGAGTGCTGCCCTCTACTGTCAGCATCCTGAAATAGCATGTCTGGAACATAAGCATAAATAAAGAGGATAACAGACTGCCGAGCCTAGCCAAGTGCCCCATTTACCTACAGTCTGCAGAGCATCCAGCACTGCATCAAGCCCATTTACCTACAGTCTAGAGTATCCAGCACTGCATCAAGCCCATTCACCTACAGTCTACAGAGTATCCAGCACTGCCTCAAGCCCATTTACCTACAGTCTACAGAGCATCCAGCACTGCATCAAGCCCATTTACCTACAGTCTACAGAGTATCCAGCACTGCATCAAGCCCATTCACCTACAGTCTACAGAGTATCCAGCACTGCATCAAGCCCATTTACCTACAGTCTACAGAGTATCCAGCACTGCATCAAGTCCATTTAATCTACAGTCTACAGAGTATCCAGCACTGCATCAAGCCCATTTACCTACAGTCTACAGAGTATCCAGCACTGCATCAAGCCCATTTACCTACAGTCTACAGAGTATCCAGCACTGCATCAAGCCCATTTACCTACAGTCTACAGAGTATCCAGCACTGCATCAAGCCCATTCACCTACAGTCTACAGAGTATCCAGCACTGCATCAAGCCCAATTACCTACAGTCCACAGAGTATCCAGCACTGCATCAAGCCCATTTACCTACAGTCTACAGAGTATCCAGCACTGCATCAAGCCCATTTACCTACAGTCTACAGAGTATCCAGCACTGCATCAAGCCCATTTACCTACAGTCTAGAGTATTCAGCACTGCATTGAGCCTGGACTTGAGCACTCTAAAGGTGTCTGCCTGTAATGCATGGCAAGCTGCCTCAAGCATTTTCAGTTCTCTGTTCAAGATGAGACTTCCTGATATCAGCGCAGAATTCACCCTCAACTCATTTCCATCTACTTGTAACTAATTTTGCCACTTGTTCTACTGAAAGAATCCAGCCAGACAGTTCACGTTTGTGTTTTGAATTTGTAAATCTAATTTCAATTCCCCCTTAGTCTCCTGTTGCCAAGCCTGAATAGATTCAATCCTGTGCCTATTTTAGGTTTAATTTCAGCTACACTGCGAACAGGAGTGTATACTCTGTTCGTCTCCTACAGGCCCCCTTGCATGCATAGTTTGACCCCCTGCCCTCTCTTACCTGTTCCTCAGGAGATCCACGATGTCCAGGTGAGTGTGCAGAGCCAGCAGCTGCAGGTGGAGGTGGACGCTGTCAAACCCGACCTGACGGCGGCGCTGAGGGACATCCGTGCCCAGTACGAGACCATCGCCTCCAAGAACATGCAGGAGGCCGAGGAGTGGTATAAATCCAAGGTGAGCAGAACTAATGCACTGCCACATGATCACCACAGATCACTACTGATCTCACAGAACTAAC
>JAFBMS010000550.1:30000-88227 GCA_019788955.1 Albula glossodonta | reverse complement strand
TGGAGAGGGTGGGGGGGTGTGTGTGGGTGTGTGTGTGTGTGTGTGGTGAGTGTGTGTGTGTGTGTGTGTGTGTGTGAGAGAGAGAGAGAGAGTGTGTGTGTGTGTGTGTGTGTGTGTGTGAGGGTGTGAGAGAGAGAGAGGGTGTGTGTGTGTGTGTGTGTGTGAGGGTGTGAGAGAGAGAGAAGGTGTGTGTACAGAATGAGTGCATATCAGCATGTACATCACCTGTAACCAGGGAAACCCTTTTGTGCTGTCACATCACACAGGTATATTAACTATTGGAAACCTGAATGGAAAAAGACATAGAACATATGTTATCATTTTATAACCCCACATTCGTGCTGTGAATGATGAATGATTATTTTACAAGAAAGAAATAACTTGAAATATAAACACAGCATAGAGATGGAGCATGCCACCAGGCACAGTGACCGCAAAGTCAAATATAAACACAGCATAGAGATGGACTGTGCCACCAGGCACAGTGACCGCAGAGTCAAATATAAACACAGCATAGAGATGGACTGTGCCACCAGACACAGTGACCGCAGAGTCAAATACAAACACAGCATAGTGATGGACTGTGCCATCGGGCACAGTGACCGCAGAGTCAAATATAAAGACAGCATAGAGATGGACTGTGCCATCGGGCACAGTGACCGCAGAGTCAAATATAAAGACAGCATAGAGATGGACTGTGCCATCGGGCACAGTGACTGCAGAGTCAAATACAAACACAGCATTGAGATGGACTGTGCCACCGGGCACAGTGACCGCAGAGTCAAATATAAACACAACATAGAGATGGACTGTGCCATCGGGCACAGTGACCGCAGAGTCAAATATAAAGACAGCATAGAGATTGAGCATGCCACCAGACACAGTGACTGCAGAGTCAAATACAAACACAGCATTGAGATGGACTGTGCCACCGGGCACAGTGACCGCAGAGTCAAATATAAACACAGCATAGAGATGGACTGTGCCACCGGGCATGGTTACCACAGAGTCAAATTGTGTTGCATCATGGTTCCTCTCTATCAATTTCCTTAAGAATTACATCAGATTAAATCAAACCAAATCGGATCAAATCTGATTTTACATCTAAGTGTTTTCATCAGGTTTCTCACAGACAACATGATAAAGTAGAGGGACCAGAATTATAACCAGGTTACATTCACGGGCCACACTGGGTCCCGAAAGGACAGCTCGTCTGTCACACATCACTGGCCCTGCTTTAAATGGATTAGATTTGATCTGGTGTTCCGCTGGTAAATGCCAGACCCTGGGAGAAGTTACAGCACCCCTTGAGGCTTGGAGGAGACATAGCTTTGGCAGAGATGGAAACTAGTATTCTGACACACTGAGCTTTCATGGGCAATCAATGCAAATTCATTAAAGAAGGTTAACTTGACAATACAATGACAATTCTCCTGGACTATTTTTTGTTTTAGAAAGTAAAAAAAAACCCTGAGGCTTATGGTATGTCACATTTTGATTTTCAAAAAGCCTTTCATGAAAGTACCACAAAGTACTTATTATGAAAATCCAGTAGAAGTGAAGGAGCAGTCTCTACCTGGATCCAAAACAGGCCTCAGCGTAGAGTAGGAAAGCAATGGGAGCCGAGTACTGCGGTCCCACAGGGATCTGTGCTAGGACCTCTGCTTTGTTTTATCCAAAAATAACCCTGCAATCTAAAGGTTTATATTTGTTTTTTTTATTTTCTAATTCTTTTGTTTCTCCCCAGACTCTCCGGATTTCAGAGCAGGGAGTTATGGGTAATTTATAAGTGCTGCTCCTTCAGTCTTCCGAATGCACCCGGGAATGACATTTTCCAGGCTGACAGCACCATTTTTACAAAGAAATACTGGGTCTTGAAACAATGTTCTTTTTTTCTTTTGAATATATATATATTTATTTCTATTTTTCTCTCCAGGTTAGACTGACATGTTGTGCTGTTTATTTCTAAGCACTTATTAAACAGGCGATGCAGAGGCTGTGCACTCCACAGCTCGACCTTTGGAAAACTCAATCAGGCAAACGGCAGGAGACTTTCTGTGTCCCGTATCTCACGCAAAACTGGCCTTACCTGAGGCAGGCACTACAAATGTAATGTGGGCATGTTTGTGTGTTAAAGTGCGGGTATGTGCGTATGTGTGTGTGTTAAAATGAGTGTATGTGCGTATGTGTTTGTGTGCTAAAGTGTGTGTATGTGCAGGTGTGTGTGTGTTAAAATGTGTGTATGTGTGTATGTGTTTGTGTGTCTGCTAAAATGTGTGTAGGTGCATATATGTTTGTGTGTTAAAGTGTGTGTATGTACGTGTGTGTGTGTTCAAATGTGTGTATGTGCATATATGTTTGTGTGTTAAAGTGTGTGTATGTGCGTATATGTTTGTGTGTTAAAGTGTGTGAATGTGCAGGTGTGTGTTTGTGTGTCCGTATGTTGTTTGTGTGCAGTATGTGTGGTCTACAGCAGTTAAAGGCAGGGCTGGATGAGTACTCCTCCATTTTACTGGCATTGAGGTGCATTACCCCATGCATGTGCAGAGAGCCATAGCAACGGGAAACACAATGGCCCTGTGGAGTGAAGAAAGCATTCATGACATGAGGTTTGCATGTGCCCCCCCCCCCCCCCAACCTGAGGGCAGTAAACCATGGTAATGTAATGTTTGATTATGGAGTTAACATGTGCCAGCTCCTGCCCCCCCCCCCCCAGCACTGTGAGCCCCACACTGTATACCTCTACAATTAAATAAATAACACAAAAATCACACTTCACACATGGGAAGAGAGCACAGAACCCCCCCCCCTTAAAATCCATTTAAAATATGCAAATCTATTAATGTGGTGCTTGCAGGCAGAGCCCCCTGGGAGGGGCCCCCACCACCCACAATGCATCTGTGCTGGGCCCGCGAGATGGACAGGCGTGCATTTGCAGTGCATCGATTCCTGGGATGTAAGAGGCAGCTGGCTGGGCAGATTAAGGAAGGCACGCGCTGGCTGTCTGAATGGACTTGAGCACTCCGCTCTTCACTGTCTGCCGCTGTGCTGGCCCTCGGGGAAGGTGCACAGGACACGGTGTTTTATCTTTATCTCCGCATGCTCCTGCTTTACCACCCCCCCTCCCTAACCCCCCCAGTATTCTTTCTCTCCACATCTCATTATCAGGCCTCAAACACCCCCCACACGTAGTAATCAGTGTCCCGCCCACTCATGGGTACTTTGTCCTCCGAACAATCGATCCCATCGCCTGCCGCCTCTGCTGATCCCAGAGTTACTGAAGGAAAAGCCCATGAGCTTTTCAGAATGGCACAGAACAGCAGAGAGGACAGCGCTCTCTGTCTGCTCAGGCACAGACACAAGCAGTGAATGCACAAATGACGATCAACAGACACTGCTCAGAAAGACACACAAGGCTCCTGATAGGCTGATTTTGTACAGACAGAGCTCCCGATTGGCTGATTTTGTACAGACATAGCTCCCGATTGGCTGATTATGTACAGACCTCCCGATTGGCCTATCTAATGAAGATGGGGCTCCGAACATATCTCCAAACAGTCTCCATTAACCAAACGACGTGCGGCATTCAACGAGATAACGTCAGCGCTGTACAGGAAGGGGATCAATTTCCAACTGCTCTACCCAGAATGTCTATGAATTACATTTGGAGGGGACACACTTAAATTCAACAACACAGGAGGTGAAACCATTCTATGACGAACACGTGAAGATTCAAGATGACCAGTCGCCACTGGCCGTGTGGCTAAGTTAGCTGCTACATTCCTCAGTAAAGTACATTAGCTATTCAGAGGAACAGAAGCCCGTGGCTGTGTACTGAACTGTGTTTAACAGACAACACAAAAGGATATGAGTCCCTCAGGTAAAATGAATAAGAAAAAGAGTAAAGCAGTAGGTTGAGGGTACAGACTTGTAATATGCGATCACTCTTAATCGGTCTTTTGTATCACTCTGCATGCTACTTAAATAAAAATATATTTGAAAAAAAAAATTGTCATTGGCTCTCTTGTAGTACTGTGTGTGGCCTTTAGGGTTTGATATAGTCACTGGCTCCCCTGTAGTACTGTGTGTGGCCTGTAGGGTGTGATATTGTTACTGGCTCCCCTGTAGTACTGTGTGTGGCCTGTAGGGTGTGATATAGCCACTGGCTCCCCTGTAGTACTGTGTGTGGCCTGTAGGGTGTGATATTGTCACTAGCTCCCCTGTAGTACTGTGTGTGGCCTGTAGGGTGTGATATAGCCACTGGCTCCCCTGTAGCTCTGTGTGTCAATCGTCCATTTTGTGTGCATGTCTAAATGAATGTGTGAATCATGAAGTTCATCTGAAGCACTGGGATGTTTGTTAATAAAAATAGATTTTGGCTCCTCCAGTCTGCAGAGTCCGTGGAGGTGTATTTGATGAGGAAGGATTGAGGAGTTAGTCAGCTAGGTCCCATTATTTTGAACCACACAGTATTTTATAAATATCACCCAATTGGAAATGTTTTACCAAATACTTGGACCCCTAACTCTTTGGCTGCAGGTTTGGAAACAATGGGCCCAGGTGAGATCTGCCTGGTGAGGGGAAATGAAGGTGCTGAATGTAGGGGACAGATAAGGGCCCCACTGACAGGTAGGGCAGTTCCCTGAGGAAACCTGTCACAGGTGACCCTCAGACATGAGGCCTGGGGGGGGCACATTTTGGCAAAGGCAGAAGCTCTTTGTACCACCGCATCGTGAGCGACAAGACAAGCCCTTATCTCTGGTGGGAAGGAGCAGGCTTGTTAAATGTCAGTGGAGGTGCGTTAATCTGCTGTGGAGAGACTCTCATTAGAGAGAGCGTGAATCTTCCCGCTCCCCTCTTACCCCCAGCTCCTTTCCCCCTCTGAGGATCAATGCGTTCCTCACAGTTTAGCACTTACAACCTTCCAGAGTCTTTTAACGGCACAATAAATCCAACTGGAAAAGAGAGGAGAGAATGCTCTAGAACGGAGAGGTTTGGAGGGTTCTAGAACAGTGAGGCCTAAATTCTATTCTATTCTATTCTATTCTATTCTATTAACAGTGTGATAATACAGAGAAGTTAACAAAAAAAAGTTTGTGGTGGTCTAGCACAGAGAGGAAATACAAAATGAAAAAATGATAATTCTCCTACTGAAGAAATGGCACAAATAAAGTTCTGAACTGAACGAACATGAATACTCATAAACCCATTTTATTGTTCTGAGGTTCTGTCTGTAGCATTGCCTGTGGGTTGGGGGTGGGGGGGGTAGCGCAGCCCTTTCTGCTCCTCTCTAATAGTGTGGAGGATTTCACTTCCCTCCTCCTCCTGGAGTCTCTGGGCAGCCCTCCCACCGAGGCGAGCTGCTGAACCTGTCTCTAAGAGCATTGTGGCCTTCGCCTTCGTAAAGGTCAGCCATTTTGTTTTCTGTTTTCATCCTGCTGTAAATGCCAGGCGCTGCGCTCAGGTGAAAGAGTGACTGTGTGTGTGCCCAGGTGAAAGATTGACTGTGTGTGTGCCCAGGTGAAAGAGTGACTGTGTGTGTGTCCAGGTGAAAGAGTGACTGTGTGTGTGTCCAGGTGAAAGAGTGACTGTGTGTGTGCCCAGGTGAAAGAGTGACTGTGTGTGTGCCCAGGTGAAAGAGTGACTGTGTGTGTGTCCAGGTGAAAGAGTGACTGTGGGTGTGCCCAGGTGGAAGAGTGTCTTTGTGCACCTACTGTAATATGGCATTATGAAGCTGTGCCGTGCTAGCTGTTATTTCTATTACCTGATCAGTGAATGTAAGTTTTATTTTTCTTGTGGTTCCCTCACTAGCGTCTGGCTGCTCCATATCCATCTCGGAGCGCCTTGTTATCTGGATGTGTAAGCATGCCATATATTGCCTTTTAATGGGCGTCCCCTACTGCAAAAATTGCGACATGAGGGCATTTCATTTTTGATTGCATGATTAGAACAAGTCTTGGTTAATCACCTAATATTTCAGTGTTTGCAAACCACAAAAGTGCAAATATTTTTGTGCTGTGACTGTTCCTTGGTAAATTTGGCCCACACACAGGTAAAACACTCAGGTAAGAAACAAACTCTAGTGGCCACTTTTGATTGGCTTGTCGAGAGAGATCAGACTGAGGACATGGCTGCCTTCGTCATCCTCTGAAAACATGGGCAGCACGTGATTGGTGGTGAGTCAGCGGGGCAGCACGTGATTGGTGGTGAGTCAGCGGGGCAGCACGTTATTGGTGGTGAGTCAGTGGGTCAGCATGTGATTGGTGGAGAGTCAGCAGGGCAGCACGTGATTGGTGGTGAGTCAGTGGGGCAGCATGTGATTGGTGGTGAGTCAGTGTGTCAGCATGTGATTGGTGGAGAGTCAGCAGGGCAGCACGTGATTGGTGGTGAGTCAGCGGGGCAGCACGTGATTGGTGGTGAGTCAGTGGGTCAGCATGTGATTGGTGGAGAGTCAGCAGGGCAGCACGTGATTGGTGGAGAGTCAGCGGGGCAGCATGTGATTGGTGGTGAGTCAGTGGGTCAGCATGTGATTGGTGGAGAGTCAGCAGGGCAGCACGTGATTGGTGGTGAGTCAGCGGGGCAGCACGTGATTGGTGGTGAGTCAGTGGGGCAGCACGTGATTGGTGGTGAGTCAGCGGGACAGCACGTGATTGGTGGTGAGTCAGTGGGTCAGCATGTGATTGGTGGAGAGTCAGCGGGGCAGCACGTGATTGGTGGTGAGTCAGTGGGGCAGCACGTGATTGGTGGTGAGTCAGCGGGGTAGCATGTGATTGGTGGAGAGTCAGCAGGAGAAGGTCGCTGTGGTGGACAGTTCTGCACAGTTCATGGTGGGAAAATGGAAACATTTTTTAAAACACACATTTACCAGATTAAAAAACACAAATAAGGAAAACTGTGCAGAAACATTAAATGATAAAACATCAACGCTGCACCACTGGAGGGAACAAAAACATATGCTAACAACAGAAACTCTATGCATAACAGATTCCAAATGGAATAAAATGAAAAGCAGACCGGGCTGGGGCGCGCAGCGGGTAGAGTTTGTCGGAATGGGGCCCCAGCTGTGTTTACTTAACAGCGTGAATGTCATGCAATGTTTCTGGTACAGTTTGCTGTGCAGTATGGATGCATGCTCTCAGGAATCTGATTGGTTTGCTGTGCAGTATGGATGCATGCTCTCATGAATCTGATTGGTTTGCTGTGCAGTATGGATGCATGCTCTCATGAATCTGATTGGTTAATAGGTTGTCTGTTGCTCTTGCCACTGCCTGCAGGTGTGCTGTACAATCACACAGGCAGACAGGGTATGGACAGACAGGACTGCGCTGGCCTCACTGCACACCAGTGCCCCCTATGACTGATCAGAGTACCCGCAGTCTGCCTGCTCCAGCTGCATGTAAAGTGCATTCCCTTACTGCGCATCACTGCATAGCTTGGCTGGTAGAGTCTCTGTCCATGGCTGTGCAGGCTCCCAGGTGCAGAGTAAACACCTGCAGCTCTGTGGGGGGAAGCACAGACCAGTTTACGAAGGCCTGCGTATACAATCTGACATTCTGTAGTGGGAGAGAAAAAAATAAAAGAACAAAATGACCTGTGCAATCATGAAATCCAGGAGAAACAAGAACGACCAATACTTTCCATAAAAGTAATTCCATTTGTGAGTATCCAGAGCGCCTTTCCTCTGTGCTTCACCAAGAACAACCCGTGACAGGTGTTAGATAGTGATCAGACATCTGTAAGTCATGGAGCAACGCTGAGCGCAGCCTGGTGGGCGCTGAGAGGGAAATGTGAGCGGTATCACAGATCTCCTATCTGTCTGTCTGTCCACATGCGACAGGAAATCAGTCTGCGCTCAGGCAAACAGATTGCTAATGTGCCAAACAATAAACGCATCCCCTATCCGCAGGTCATCACAGTCCCTGGGGACTACATTACTGCCCTCTCTGACTCTCCGCCCCCAGTCAGACAGTCAGGAATCAACGGCCTTACCTGGGAAGCCTTTACAATCCAACGCAAATATGATATTATTCTCTAACTGTGTCTCTCGCTCTGTCACAGTCTGCTGACGGTTATCTCAAACTAATATAAGTATGTGTGACAACACAGAGAGTATGATGTCTCTATCTCACTTTCCAAAAATGTGTGTATAAAAGTGTGTGTGTATGTGTGAGTGTATGTGTATTTGAGTGAATGAGTGTGTGTGTGTGAGTGTATGTTTGTATGTGTGTAAGTGTGTGTATGTGTATGTGTATGTGTATGTGTCTGTGTCTGTGTCTGTGTCTGTGTATGTGTATGTGTCTGTGTCTGTGTATGTGTATGTGTATGTGTATGTGTCTGTGTCTGTGTATGTGTATGTGTATGTGTCTGTGTATGTGTCTGTGTCTGTGTATGTGTATGTGTATGTGTATGTGTATGTGTCTGTGTATGTGTATGTGTCTGTGTCTGTGTCTGTGTATGTGTCTGTGTCTGTGTCTGTGTATGTGTATGTGTATGTGTCTGTGTATGTGTCTGTGTCTGTGTATGTGTATGTGTATGTGTATGTGTCTGTGTATGTGTCTGTGTATGTGTATGTGTATGTGTATGTGTATGTGTATGTGTATGTGTCTGTGTCTGTGTATGTGTCTGTGTCTGTGTATGTGTGTGTGAGTGTGTGTATGTGTATGTGTGTGTGAGTGTGTGTATGTGTATGTGTATGTGTGTGTGTGTGTGTGTATGTGTATGTGTGTGTGTGTGTGTGTCTGTGTATGTGTATGTGTGTGTGAGTGTGTGTGTGTGTATGTGTATGTGTATGTGTGTGTGTGTGTATGTGTATGTGTATGTGTGTGTATGTGTGTGTATGTGTATGTGTGTGTGAGTGTGTGTATGTGTATGTGTATGTGTGTGTGTGTGTGTATGTGTATGTGTATGTGTGTGTGTGTGTGTGTATGTGTATGTGTGTGTGAGTGTGTGTATGTACAGCTGGGGCTGAATCTGCAGGCTGAACACTGCTGGAGCTGAATCTGCAGGCTGAACACTGCTGGAGCTGAATCTGCAGACTGAACACTGCTGGGGCTGAATCTGCAGACTGAACACTGCCGGAGCTGAATCTGCAGACGGAACACTGCTGGAGCTGAATCTGCAGACTGAACACTGCCGGAGCTGAATCTGCAGACGGAACACTGCTGGAGCTGAATCTGCAGACTGAACACTGCTGGAGCTGAATCTGCAGACGGAACACTGCTGGAGCTGAATCTGCAGACGGAACACTGCTGGAGCTGAATCTGCAGGCTGAACACTGCTGGAGCTGAATCTGCAGGCTGAACACTGCTGGGGCTGAATCTGCAGACTGAACACTGCTGGAGCTGAATCTGCAGACTGAACACTGCTGGGGCTGAATCTGCAGGCTGAACACAGCTGGAGCTGAATCTGCAGACTGATATTGGTTTCTGTCTTGAGCAGGACAGTTTATGGAAGCATTTGGGTGGTCTAAGTTAAGATCACACACATACACATACATACACACACACACACACACACACACACACACACACACACACACACACACACACACACAGAGAGATATATATAGCCCGTATGTGGAAAACAAATATATTTTCTCCTCCCCTCCACTTTTTACTCCGCTTTCTTCTGTTCTCTAATTGTGAAAAGCCCACGCTTCTTTGTGTCTGAGATTAGCTTGAATGAAAACACTTTGGTAAACAAGAAGTGATTATTGTATTATATAATTAATCTTTTTCTGCCTTTCAAATAAAAAGACTGACAAGAAACACAGGAGTTAAACAGAAGGTTAAAAGATTAAAAACACGTTCCTACATTTCCTCTCCCCATTGATTCATTTACTGTTTTTCTCTCTCTCCACTTCAGCCCATTTCCCCCTCTCTCTTGTTCTTTCTTTTTATGTTTGCCTTTGTATCTCTAAAATAAAAGAAATAAAAGAAATCCTTACGGCAGATTACAGGTGCAGCTGAGCAGAATCTGCGGGCATACTCCGACTGTGGGGCATGCAGCAGAGCTCAGCATTAATGGAAAAAGCCAGTGTTTTTATACATAGCAAGAGAACTTGCTGAAACAGGTTACAGCAAACCTACTAAACCACAGCAATGCTAGCCTTCAGAGCTACAAAGGAACACCTTTAAAAATGAAACCACAATAAAAGGAATCACAGAATAAGTTAAATATTATTTTGTGATCTCCGGAAATAGATCTCAGACAATTGCAACAGCCCAAGGAGGGGGAGGGGCGAGCAGGAAAGACAGTTTGGACCCTTTCAAAAACACCCCCGCAGTAATAACGCACCGCCTCCGAATTCGTCATGAGACTCTGATCTTCGTGTCGTTTGTCACCTTCTGTGAGACTGTGAGGCTGTTAAACCGCAGCCCAGGATTGGCTGGCGCAGTGGTGCTTGACGAGCTAATTAGCAAAGGCCTAACAAGGGCAGCAAGAAAAAAAAAAAGAAAAAGTCGCTCCTGTAATTGTCGCTTCATCTTAGAGCCTTTTGTTTGCTGCTCACCTGCACCACATCAAAACGAAACCTACTCACAAACACATTCAGAAAAATATTGTGTTGAAACACATTCACACATGGAAAAATATTGTGATGTTGTTTTAGTGCAAACACCTTATTCCTCATGTCTGATCCATCACAATCAGTGAACATTATTTTTCTAGTTCCGCTTGTTACACTCATGTACCTCTTAGTCTTATCAAGATTTTGGTATTGATGCTACAGAAAGGATTTAGTCTTTATTGCCATCACCATCATCATCATCACCATCATCATCTTCATCATCACAGGGGGCAGGGTTGCTCATGTCCACATCAAGGTCTGATGGTCCTCTGCTGCAGGTTTGTTCACAGGAAATAAAATAAAACATATTTATGTTATTTTCATGTGTAAAGGATTTGAAGGCATCATAATTTGTCTGAAGAGTGGTAGCGCAGTGGTGAGCCTGATCTTTGATGGTTACGCACACACTCCAGCACAAAACACTGCTTCTGCATTCAGGAATCAGACAGAAAAGATCAGGCTTTTATTATCTCCCCTTTGGATAAAACCTGCAAAGATCGCACAGTCTGTTTGGACGAGGCAAACAGAAATAATCACATTTATTGTGTTTTGCAGGCACTTCTGAAAGTGACACTTTGGCACTGACTCTAAGCCTCACAGTCTAATCCCCTTGGACTCGTTCTGATGAATTGTAAAGACGAAATGATCTGTGAATAATTTGCAGACTAATTTGATAAGGGCAGCTCCAGGGAAGCACGGCACTGAAGAAATTGCCGAAATATTTATCTCATCAGTGTAATATGAGAGCAGTTCATATTTCCATGAAGAATGGACTGAAGGGCAGAGAGGTAAATACCACATGCTTATTGCCCAATTTATCTCATTTTCGTCTCCCCTTTTGAGAAGAGAAATGTTGAAATGAACAGCATGACCAGCGGACCATTTGCAGGGTCTGACAACAGGAAGGGTCCAAGCATAATTCACCCAATGCACCGTCCATTTTCTGCTTTCCATAAACTAGGCCGTCACCTTGAACATGGACCTTGACATCACTGGCTGTCTACAGTAGCAGAACAATGCCAGAAAGTAAAAAAAGGCCAGTGCTTACCACATTCTCACTTCCTTCTGAATACAATTTTACTGTATTGTTCAGAAGCGCCGGTCTTGCATACCACACAGGCATGCTTTTGCTGAATGCTGTCCTTGGTATGGTTGAGGAACAAATAAAACTGTGTGCCTGAAACTAATGACAGAATGGATGGTTTTTCAAAGACATACACATCAAATACAACTTCTGTCTCTTCCATGTTGATTTCTCTTAATAGACACATTAGTTTCCAGTTGTTTGCTTTCCACCTCTGATGTGTGCATCCGTAGATTTAGTTGTGTGTCAGATTCAGACTCAGCTGTGTGTGTCTATAGATTCAGCCCCAGCTGTGTTCAGCCAGTAGGTAAGGATGCTGCTGTCCAGGGTCCTGAAGGCCTCCCAGGGTTTGAGAGCTGGTGAAAGGGGCTGACAGACACTCCTCACAGATACTCTGTGCCTCCTACTATGCAGACAAAGAGGAAAAGACATCAGTGTGTTCATGGACTGAGATATTGGCCTATCAATACTTTTATTGCTGTGATCCAGTGAAGCTAAAGATGCTGTCTGCTGCTTCCTCAGGCTGAGCAGTTTAGTTTAGTCTGCCTCACGCATGCATTTGTGTGCTTTGAGTGAACATTTCAGTCTAAGGTGTGCTGCCTCACGCATGCATTTGTGTGCCTTGAGTGAACATTTCAGTCTAAGGTGTGCTGCCTCACGCATGCATTTGTGTGCCTTGAGTGAACATTTCAGTCTAAGGTGTGCTGCCTCACGCATGCATTTGTGTGCCTTGAGTGAACATTTCAGTCTAAGGTGTGCTGCCTCACGCATGCATTTGTGTGCCTTGAGTGAACATTTCAGTCTAAGGTGTGCTGCCTCACGCATGCATTTGTGTGCCTTGAGTGAACATTTCAGTCTAAGGTGTGCTGCCTCACGCATGCATTTGTGTGCCTTGAGTGAACATTTCAGTCTAAGGTGTGCTGCCTCACGCATGCATTTGTGTGCCTTGAGTGAACATTTCAGTCTAAGGTGTGCTGCCTCACGCATGCATTTGTGTGCCTTGAGTGAACATTTCAGTCTAAGGTGTGCTGCCTCACGCATGCATTTGTGTGCCTTGAGTGAACATTTCAGTCTAAGGTGTGCTGCCTCACGCATGCATTTGTGTGCCTTGAGTGAACATTTCAGTCTAAGGTGTGCTGCCTCACGCATGCATTTGTGTGCCTTGAGTGAACATTTCAGTCTAAGGTGTGCTTTTCACTACACAGTTTCCAGACGACCCCCTTTTGAAACGGTTTTTTTTTTGGACAGTTTCCACTGACAAATTATTTTCTTCTTCAAAGGTATACACATTTCTGTCAAGCTGTGATAAGATTTCCATTCTGATTGTCATTACCTGGGATACTGGTTAGAGTGAAGATATAATGTGGCTGGAAAACAATTCTCGGGCCAACTGTATAATTTATAATGTATTTTATAATTTTACCACTACGGTGATCCCATGAAGACATGGCACAGCTGTGGCACAGGAAGTGCTGGAGAGCTTCCTGCCTCGATAAGATGAAGCTCATGAGAGGAGAAGAAGGGCTGAGATAGCACAGCTTACTCAGCACAGAGCCCCTGCAGTCAGAGGCACCAATCTGCCTCAGCACAGCTTACTCAACACAGAGCCCCTGCAGTCAGAGGCACCAATCTGCCTCAACACAGCTTACTCAACACAGAGCCCCTGCAGTCAGAGGAACCAATCTGCCTCAACACAGCTTACTCAACACAGAGCCCCTGCAGTCAGAGGAACCAATCTGCCTCAACACAGCTTACTCAACACAGAGCCCCTGCAGTCAGAGGCACCAATCTGCCTCAACACAGCTTACTCAACACAGAGCCCCTGCAGTCAGAGGCACCAATCTGCCTCAACACAGCTTACTCAACACAGAGCCCCTGCAGTCAGAGGCACCAACCAGCATCAGCACTCTCCTCTGTGACTCTACTCATTCTTCTGCAGGATGTGTGATTGGGCAGCCTGATTTAGGTTTTTCAACTGAGAAATCAGCCACCCCATTCACAGGCAAAAAAACAACTGCATGCACCCCCCCCCCCCCCCCCCCCAACACCGCAGGGAGCAGGGAAGGAGGCTGGGCGTCCTTTTGCACAGTCTTATGGGTGTTCAGTATTCAGCACATGAATGTGAGTGAAAACCAGCACTTCCCCAGGGGGAGCCAATTTCCCTCATATCGCCGGCTGAGTTCTTTGCATTCTCCCTCTTATTTGTCCCTCTGACCCGTTCCAACATCACAGGAATTATCACCTTCGGGATTTCACCTTCAGGATAACAGCGAATATTTATTTATAATAAATCAAAAAAATGAGCAACACAAGAAAAATTATGGGCACCCTTCCAAACACATACACACATTCAATACAGTACTCAAAACTAAATTTAAAAGAGAAGAGATCTGCACGTGGCATGCATAACAAAGAACTTCCACACCAACTGCTAAAGGTACTGAAAAACTCCCCTGCTGTATTTCTAACCACACTTGAGAACTGTGTGCGTTTGAGACACGTTAAACCGGGTCTGTAATTAAATTGGAATCATCTTGCTTCAATCAGTCCAGAGAATTTTTTTTTCTGATTAATTACCTAATTTGGCAGGAGAATGAGGTGGTGTGCTAAAATTTGTGCATTAAATGCCTGGATGTTGAAATGCCAGCTCAGACTAAGTGGGCTCTGAGTGTATTAATCAAGTTTTTATGAGCAGCTGAATCAGATAATTTACCGATGAAATCGGACCTTAAACGGATCACATTAGTGCCGTTGTCTTGCTGATTTTCTGTAGTGGCTCAGCTAATAACTAATTATACCTCACATTCTCCTCACTCTCAGAGGCCGTGCTGAGTCTGAGATATCGGTTCATTCATGCCCCATTTATGTCCTGAAAATGCAGCTGAGTGCAATCAGAGTAACATGCTCTCAGTGCTGCACAAAAACTTTGCAATTCCAAAACTGTCATCCTTAGGAACAAACACAACCAAAGAAATAATAATAATACAGATACCAGCACAGTACTCGTGGGGGTTTAGTCCTCCCTTATCGCTTTTTAAATGGGGAGACACTTACATTACATAAGCATGTGAACTTTCAGGGTGTGAAAAAAGGAAACTGTTACACCAGGCGTTTGGCTAACCCGAGTGGTATGAGGGGAGATGTACTCTGACAGCGTCCCCGTAATAAGATCCCTGGATGGATGAGGCTTCCCCTCAGATTCCCTCCAGAGACACCTCACCTGGTACTCTGGGGCTGCCGACCCACCAGTCTCCTGCCTGAAACTGCTCTCCCTGCCACACAGGTCCAGCACTGCAGCAGAGGCTACAGCAATGATGTCCCCTGCTGGTTTCAACAATTACTTTTGCATTGTTGTTTTTTATCATATTTTTTTGCAGAGATGAAAAATACCGGTCCCTGCTACTGCTACAATCTATTTGTATCACTCATGCACAAAATCAGCTCATTTCAATTCGCCAAACTCATCAGACAGGCAGGGGGGCTAATTTGTGAAATCAGCTAGTTTAATGCACGTGCGAAACAAAAACACAGCAGTACTTTTCGTTCATCATCAATAAATTTGTAAATTTTTGGGAAGTCCACTAATCAAGTTTTCTGATTGCTTATCACCTGATCAGTTTCGCCTGCCTGCCTGCCTGTTCACCTTCTTAGCATCACCTCCCTATCTGTGGATTTAAATCCTGCCTGTTCCTTTGTTTGCTGCTTGTTAGTTTCAATTTATTCTTCTGTCTCCCTGATATCCTGTCCTTGTACCTTTGTTGACTGAACCCTTGCTAGCCTTTCACTGCGCCTTTTTCCTCCATTTTGGATTGTTTGTTTTGAGCCTTATTGTTGCTGAATTCTTGCCTGTTTTTGACTACTCTTTTCCTGCTGATTGCATTGTTTCCTGATTGATTATCCGGTTTTGACCCTGCCTGTCTACCTACAACAAGACTTGTCTGCTGGATTAATTTCAAAGAACTCCATTGGTCCCATCATCCCTGGTCTGCGTGCCCATCCCCTGACATCATTATTTCACTGCTTTTTATGCGCAGCCAAAATGAGGGCTTTCATATTATCTTAACTATGCAACAAGCATCCTGGCAAAACATATGAAAACTTGTTCACTCAAAGTAAGGTCTTTATTTCCTAAGATAACCCTAATTAAAGACAGCCTTGCAGATTGCTTGGGTGTTGGCTGTTATCTCTGGGTTATTGGCATTAACGCGTGTGTTCTTGCTTCCTGCCTCGGCTCCGGGCTGCTAGCAGAGTGAGTGGAGGAGTGTTACTGAATCTGTCTCAGACACACAGAGCCTGCCAATGAGTGAGCGCCGGCAGAGGAAACATGATACTCACCAGATACTGAATTACTGTAGCAAAAGATGCTTTTTGATGTGGATATTAATAATGAAAGTCATTATGTGGCTCATCCTGGGCTGATAGTTTCCAGCGGGGGCGGGAGCTCGGCCCCCACCTGAGTGATGCACCGCTAACATTTTAACCACTGAATGTGGTGGGGGTGTTGAGATGGCCGGGGCCGTGAAATTGGGGAAATCACAGCGCAATCTTACACCGCGTGCTCTCTGTGAGTTAGTATTACACACATACTATACGGAGCCAGACACACACACACACACACACACACACACACACCATACAGAGCTTTCCTGCAGGACCCAAACACCTACACATGTCTACGGACACACACACACACACACACACACACACACACACACCATACAGAGCTTTCCTGCAGGACCCAAACACCTACACATACCTATAGACACACACACACAGACACACACACACACAGGCGTACACCATCACATCTGTAAAGGGATATAGATGGGTAGGCAGATTGACAGGTAACCCATCGCCATGGTTACAGTGCGCGGTCAACGCCACCTTCACAAAGACGAGGCTGAGCGCGGTCTGCTCCCTTCAGTCCTAGCCCTTGAGATGGGACTGGTGTATACCGACCTCCTTTGAGTTGTTTGTTAGACTTGTTTGTTTTGCTTTTTGGGGGGCGGGAGGAGATGCCGATGAGGTAATCAATAAGCATGCGCACCGTAAAGCACAGCACCCACAGTGCAACACTCCTACGCTCTGTGTGCTTTAGTTAAGATGACGCTCAAACCTCTGCATGCTGGAAACTGCTCCCTTCTTTCAGCCCCAGAGCTGCAAAAGTTCTTAACCGGTTTCAATTACACATTTTTACTGTTGACCCTCTTATGCCACTTAATGTCAGAAACAGCTACGCGTGTCATGAAGAACGCGTGTTCCATATCCACATTCCACCACTTTAATTAGTCAGATAGACTAATGCTTCCATCTTTTAGTGAGTTGTCGGCCAATGGCACATGGGTCCCTCAGTAAGATGTAATATACTTATAATATTTCATACGTTAATTTATTAAATCACACAGCCTCTGTTTCAGGGAGGCTGTTAATGTCTGCTTCAAATAAAACATCTACACTGATCAATGGGAAAGTATGGTTTGTAAATGACGGGCTCTTAGTCTCATTTAAATACAAGCGTTCAGTGAGGATTGTTTATGAATGTAGCAGCTAATTTCCCTAGATCGACACTCTGCTGCTTTAAAAGAAAGAGCAATTTGACATAAAGTTTTTATTAACCTAATATGTAACATCAAGATCCATACTAGGTGCTGAAGGGAACTCTTGTGTACAGTGGTAATTCACACGAAGCACAAATTATGTTGTTGCTTTCAAATTGTCCATTACTTATTGCTTGTGCAGTAGCTGAAATCAGGGATGGAAATATGTCATAGGCCCTCAGGTTCCTCAGTGATTCATCCAATCGAGAGAGAGAACAGTCTGTGGCCTCCATGATTCATCCAATGAGAGGAGAGGAAAGTTTGTGGCCTCTGAGATTCATCCAATGAGCATAAAGGACATTGTGTGTGCTTTCATTCCCTTTAAAAATCCCCTGACACAATTTCACGCTTTGCTTCTTTCCCAGGATCATAACTACCATTTCAATCACCATATCTCTACCATTCAGAAAAAAATAAAACCATATATGATCATATATCTAGCTATATACTTATCCATGTATCAGTTACCCATGATTCCTGTCAGCGCTTTTAGGTTTCTGAGACAGGCTGATAGCTGCCAGCAGGAGAAATTCATTATCTGCCCTCTCCATCTCTGAACTCAGTGTCCTGACAGGCATGAGCAATCGAGCAATGCACACATCCTCTTATATCTGCAACAGGGCAGGAAGAGAGGGGAAGCTGGGGCTGTGGGGTAGGGGGGGGGGGTCAGGATAGATATTAATTTATGTATTAATGCAGTACTCTCTCAGGAGCTGTTAGCCCTGGGACTGTCTGACTCTCTTCCAAGAGATAGGGTCTTGAATCTGGGCCATGGTAAAATAAATGTATTTTTATGAGTTTGATTTATGTAAATATTTGATTCATGTAAATAGCTAATTAAAGAGCAGTGGCAAGAAAATTTTAAACTTCACTTCTCCAACGAAAATGCAGTCTGAAGTTATTGAGGGCTAGTGTTGCCAGTGCTGCCTTGGGTAAAATGAGGTAGCAGAGGTGCCACAGATACTAAAGAACAACTAGATATGCTTGCTTGAGTGCGTAGGGACTGGCCATCCTGCAGTACTGTGTGTGGCCTGTAGGGGGTGACTGTCACTGGCTCTCTCCTGTCATACTACATGTGGCCTGTAGGGGGTGAAATAGTCACTGGCTCTCTCCTGTCATACTACATGTGGCCTGTAGGGTGTTAAATAGTCACTGGCTCTCTCCTGCAGTACTGTTTATGGCTTTCAGGATGTAAAATAGTCTTTGTATTGGTTTAACACCCCTGAAGGTAAAAAAGCAAGGAACATGTGAATCAATCTGTGAAAAGAAAAGAAAATGTAAATATGTCACTGTCATTGTTTGGCATCGTTGAGAGGCCATCGCACTGACTCCTGCACTAATGTTCATTTTTAAACTCTGATCGCTCGCCATCAATGGCAGTCTATGGAGGTGGTAATGTGGAGATTAACAGGGCTGGGGAGAGAAGAGCCACAGTCACTTCACCATGCATGGATTAGCAGAGAGCAAAACACCTCCGACCCACAGAGACACGCCCAGCTGGCACAGAGAGGGACAGCAAATTACTCACACAGCCAGACTCTGTCTCCCACTCTCCTGCGCAAGAGACCAGAAACAAGGTCTCAGGCTGATCACGTCTTTCATAGAGGGCTGTGACTCCACAGCCCAGCATAAACAATACACAGCAATGCGCACCGTGCACGACGCATCAGAGCAAAAACCGAGCACCACAGCAAGATGAGCGCGGCTGCCATTGCTGGAATGCTGGATAGCTGTAGTTAGTGGTGAATGACTGACAAGGGGAAGTGCTGAGTCTGACAGACAGACAGACAGATGGAAGGAAAGGCAGATAGGGTGTCAGAGAGCCCACGTCCCTGAGATACTGAACTGGGAATGAACATGAGAATGCATGAATCCTGCAAGAACATTTGCCAGCATCGTCCAAATTTTATTCTGTTTCCCAGATTGTTTCAGACCATTAAATAAGATTCTGGAAAGGTCACATTAGGGGCCAAAATGGCTCCCAAAGTGGGAAACGGCAAAGGAGCAATAAGCCCACTTTACTGTCAGTATGACTAGTACTTAATGTAATACTTGCTGTTAACTCATAAAAAGAATCTATGGATTTATTCTGTGGTGAAATGGCTGTTCTCTTTGTTGTGTGCATGATTATTGGTAAGAAAAACAAAAAAAATCATTCAGCGGTGACTGCTACAGAGGAGCGCAGAGCCACTTTCAGACGCCATTAGGAGACAATGGCACTCAGAAAGTGCACTTAAACCACGCGCACATCAGGTCTGGAATCAGCTCATAGTTCATCACCAGCTGCCACCTCACTGAACACAGGGGTGGGGGTGATTTACTGAGAGAGAGAGGGGTAAGAGCTCAGCTCTGACTCCCAGCCTTCGCTCAGAGCCCCAGAGAGGGCACCACTGGATGAAGGGACAGTGAGAGAGCAGTGAAGGTCGGGGAGAGGACAGTGAAGGGACAGTGAGAGAGCAGTGAAGGTCGGGGAGAGGACAGTGAAGGGACAGTGAGAGAGCAGTGAAGGTCGGGGAGAGGACGGTGAAGGGACAGTGAGAGAGCAGTGAAGGTCGGGGAGAGGACGGTGAAGGGACAGTGAGAGAGCAGTGAAGATCGGGGAGAGGACGGTGAAGGGACAGTGAGAGAGCAGTGAAGATCGGGGAGAGGACGGTGAAGGGACAGTGAGAGAGCAGTGAAGGTCGGGGAGAGGACGGTGAAGGGACAGTGAGAGAGCAGTGAAGGTCGGGGAGAGGACGGTGAAGGGACAGTGAGAGAGCAGTGAAGGTCGGGGAGAGGACAGTGAAGGGACAGTGAGAGAGCAGTGAAGATCGGGGAGAGGACAGTGAAGGGACAGTGAGAGAGCAGTGAAGATCGGGGAGAGGACGGTGAAGGGACAGTGAGAGAGCAGTGAAGATCCGGGAGAGGACGGTGAAGGGACAGTGAGAGAGCAGTGAAGATCCGGGAGAGGACAGTGAAGGGACAGTGAGAGAGCAGTGAAGATCGGGGAGAGGACGGTGAAGGGACAGTGAGAGAGCAGTGAAGATCGGGGAGAGGACGGTGAAGGGACAGTGAGAGAGCAGTGAAGATCGGGGAGAGGACGGTGAAGGGACAGTGAGAGAGCAGTGAAGATCGGGGAGAGGACGGTGAAGGGACAGTGAGAGAGCAGTGAAGATCGGGGAGAGGACGGTGAAGGGACAGTGAGAGAGCAGTGAAGATCGGGGAGAGGACGGTGAAGGGACAGTGAGAGAGCAGTGAAGATCGGGGAGAGGACGGTGAAGGGACAGTGAGAGAGCAGTGAAGATCGGGGAGAGGACGGTGAAGGGACAGTGAGAGAGCAGTGAAGGTCGGGGAGAGGACGGTGAAGGGACAGTGAGAGAGCAGTGAAGATCGGGGAGAGGACGGTGAAGGGACAGTGAGAGAGCAGTGAAGATCGGGGAGAGGACGGTGAAGGGACAGTGAGAGAGCAGTGAAGATCGGGGAGAGGACGGTGAAGGGACAGTGAGAGAGCAGTGAAGATCGGGGAGAGGACAGTGAAGGGACAGTGAGAGAGCAGTAAAGATTGGGGAGAGGACAGTGAAGGGACAGTGAGAGAGCAGTGAAGATCAGGGAGAGGATGGTGAAGGGACAGTGAGAGAGCAGTGAAGATCGGGGAGAGGACGGTGAAGGGACAGTGAGAGAGCAGTGAAGGTCGAGGAGAGGACGGTGAAGGGACAGTGAGAGAGCAGTGAAGATCGGGGAGAGGACGGTGAAGGGACAGTGAGATAGCAGTGAAGGTCGAGGAGAGGACGGTGAAGGGACAGTGAGAGAGCAGTGAAGGTTGAGGAGAGGGTGGTGAAGGGACGGTGAGTAGACGTAGACCGCAGGCACAGGTTCCTCAGTCAGAGACTGAAGCTCTGGAACATTCCTCACTGGGTGACGTTCCTCTGACAGTGGGGCATTAGTGCTGCCGTCTGAGAGAGCCCTGAGCTGAAAGCTGCTCCATCTGCAGTCCTTACAGCAGAGAGACTCACCCGTTAACAAGAGCCAAGCATCTCTGAGTCTCTCTCACAATACTGCCTCACTGTCTGAAAAAACAACAATTTAATATGTGCACACTGATGCACGCAGGTACACACGCACACACAGATACACACACACACGTGTATGGGCACATACACACACACACACACATATACACACACACACGTGCATGGGCACATACACACACACACACATACACACACACACACGCATGGGCACATACACACGCACACACATACACACACACACACGTGCATGGGCACATACACACACACACACACATATACACACACACACACACACAAACATACACGCACACACATATACACACACACACACAAACATACACGCACACACATATACACATACACACGTGCATGGGCACATACACACACACACACACATATACACACACACACGTGCATGGGCACATACACACACACACACACACACACACACACACGTGCATGGGCACATACACACACACACATATACACACACACACGTGCATGGGCACATACACACACACACACAAACATACACACTCACACACGTGCATGGGCACATACACACACACACACATGCACACACATATACACACACACACGCATGGGCATGGGCACATACACACACACACACAAACATACACACACACACACATGCATGGGCACATACACACACACACACACACATATACACACACACACGTGCATGGGCACATACACACACGCACACACATATACACACACACACACACACAAACATACACGCACACACATATACACACACACACGTGCATGGGCACATACACACACACACACAAACATACACACACACACACGTGCATGGGCACATACACACACGCACACACATATACACACACACACACACGTGCATGGGCACATACACACACAAACATACATGCACACACATATACACACACACACGCATGGGCATGGCCACATACGCACACACACACAAACATACACACACACACATATACACACACACACGTGCATGGGCACATACACACACACACGGGTGGAGACAGGCTTGCTCTGTAACCCAGCCAGGGGCAGTCGTAGTCAATAAGAGCGATAAGAGCAGCTCAGACTCAAACACAATTCAAACACAGAGGTGCGACTGTGGCGCGGCCTCGCCATTTCCCTGCCCCTGGGAGAGTGAGGCAGGGCGGTGGGGGGGTTGGGGGTCTGAAACAGCCGCTCAGTCTGTCCAGCGCCATTATCTGTAAATACGCATAAATGGCTCAAACGGCCATGAACTGCCCCCCTGGGCTTGTTATCAGACTCTTACACACAAACACACACACACACACACGCACACACACACACACACAAGCACACACACGCACAAACACGCACACACACACACGCACACACACGCACACACACACATGCACGGGTGCACGCGCGCACACACACAGCCTGAGACTCAGTCTCTGTCCTCAGGGACACTGAAACAAGCACAAAATACACTTTTATCTTCTTTCCTCACATATTGATAAAGAGATTTTTATAGCACATGCTGAATACGAACTGATCGCCCACCCTGGTTTCTAACATCTACTCTATCTGCTGTGCCATTATCTTCCTTTTGCAGTTACCTTCCTTTTCTGCAAGGAGAGAGAGAGAGACAGCAAAAGAGAGAGACAGAGAAGCAATATATTCAAATATGTCATATCGATAAAACATTTTGAATTGAGCTGGTCGTGGAAAAACACAAAAGACAGAGACAGAGGGAAGGGAGGCTCATGTCTATGAGGCAAATCGAACTGAATTTACTTATTTTACTCTCCTTTACCGTTTATGAATACAGAGTGGTAGCAGGAATTTGTTCAGCTGGGAACTATTTAATTAAAGAGGAGAGAACCAACTTGGCTGCCATGTTGATAACACCACAGGTGCTTATTATGGGATGTAGGGGAGCCAGAAAAGGATCTATTGAATGGCAGACAGAGAAGGTGTCCCATCTTTCTATCCATGAAGGTGGTTGAAAATATGTTTTAAGTTCCATAATTTTGTGCTGAAGCAGATTTTAGGACTGAAAAGTGAAGTTTTTGGCTTAAGACTACTATTTGCTTTGGCATTTAAACTTCATTTTAAACAGATGGTTTTGTTTTAATCACCTGTGTCCACACTTTCAGCATTTCAAACATTCAGAAACAGGTTTATCAGTTCATGGCTATAAATTGTAGGCTCTTTACAGGACTGCTTTACCACAGCACATTACAAACTCTATGGGCTGATCTCACTGATCGAAATATCCTGAAATGAGAATGAAATTCATTCTTTGAAACATCAATAAACTACAGCTCAACTAGTCATAGCTTTTTATAAAATCAATTCTCAGCTTTTCCTCAGTAATTTCAGTTATTGTTTGAATAAAGCCAGCACACAAAAGCATATGGAAACCACTGCTCTACAACACAAGTAACATAAACACGAGTACTCTTTCATTATTGACGTTATTTTCTCTTGTTATTATTCATTTTCTGGCTGATTACAGGTTCAAAACCTGATGACTGTGAATAGTAATACATGGAGGTGACTCATAAAGGTTACCTTCATTGTTTCCATGGTGATAGTTGCTGATGCTCTCTAGCTGGACTTCCAGCCGTTGCCCCTGACAGGCAGGCACACCCAGGTACAGGTAGGTAAAGTCAGGTACAGGCAGGTAAAGTCAGGTACAGGCAGGTAAAGTCAGGTACAGGCAGGTTAAGTTAGGTACAGGCAGGTAAAGTCAGGTACAGGCAGGTAAAGTCAGGTACAGGCAGGTAAAGTCAGGTACAGGCAGGTAAAGTAAGGTACAGGCAGGTAAAGTCAGGTACAGGCAGGTAAAGTAAGGTACAGGCAGGTAAAGTTAGATAAAGGCAGGTATGAGGCTCACACCTGCACGGAGAACATGTGGGCCTTTGCTGTGAGATACTCGGGGACCCCAGTTTCATCATGGATGCTGAGAAGCTGTGCTCGTTGCCCAGAGCCCCTCTCTTTCAGAGGTTGGGTGTGGCTGGGTGAGACTGGGTGAGGCTGTGTGTGGGTGGGTGTGGCTTGGTGTGGCTGGGTGAGGCTGGGTGTCGCTGGATGTGGGTGGGTGTGGGTGGGTGTGGCTTGGTGTGGCTGGGTGTGGGTGGGTGTGGCTTGGTGTGGCTTGGTGTGGCTGGGTGTGGGTGGGTGTGGCTTGGTGTGGCTGGGTGTGGGTGGGTGTGGCTTGGTGTGGCTTGGTGTGGCTGGGTGAGGCTGGGTGAGGCTGGGTGTTGCTGAGTGTGGGTGGGTGTGGCTTGGTGTGGCTGGGTGAGGCTGGGTGTCGCTGGATGTGGGTGGGTGTGGCTTGGTGTTTTTGGGTGAGGCTGGGTGTCGCTGGATGTGGGTGGGTGTGGGTGGGTGTGGCTTGGTGTGGCTGGGTGTGGGTGGGTGTGGCTTGGTGTGGCTGGGTGAGGCTGGGTGTCGCTGGGTGTGGGTGGGTGTGGCTGGGTGTGGCTGGGTGTGGCTGGGTGAGGCTGGGTGGGGGTGGGTGTGGGTGGGGGTGGGGGGGTGTGGCTTGGTGTGGCTGAGTGAGGCTGGGTGTCGCTGGATGTGGGTGGGTGTGGGTGGGTGTGGCTTGGTGTGGCTTGGTGTGGCTGGGTGAGGGTGGCTGTGGCTTGGTGTGACTGGGTGAGGCTGGGTGTTGCTGGGTGTGGGTGGGTGTGGCTTGGTGTGGCTGGGTGAGGCTGGGTGTGGGTGGGTGTGGCTTAGTGTGGCTGGGTGAGGGTGGCTGTGGCTTGGTGTGACTGGGTGAGACTGGGTGTCGCTGGGTGTGGGTGGGTGTGGGTGGGTGTGACTGGGTGAGGCTGGGTGTTGCTGGGCGTGGGTGGGTGTGGCTTGGTGTGGCTGGGTGTGGCTGGGTGTGGGTGGGTGTGGCTTAGTGTGGCTGGGTGAGGGTGGCTGTGGCTTGGTGTGACTGGGTGAGACTGGGTGTCGCTGGGTGTGGGTGGGTGTGGGTGGGTGTGGCTTAGTGTGGCTGGGTGAGGGTGGCTGTGGCTTGGTGTGACTGGGTGAGACTGGGTGTCGCTGGGTGTGGGTGGGTGTGGGTGGGTGTGGCTTGGTGTGGCTGGGTGTGGCTGGAGGCCCTCATGAGGGAGGCAGCATCTCCTCTCCTGGCTGGGGAAGTGTGAGGGGGAGGTGGGTGAGAGTATGGGTGCCATTACTCTCTGTGAGCCTCTCCTGGCCCGCTGGCCAGGCCTCCGCTGGGGCTCACACACTGATCGTGTGTCTGCTTTGTGTTTTATGGTATGGGCAACATATGGAGGCTGTCACATCCCAATATGGAGGGAGAGAGAGGTACAGGTATACTCTCACTATAGGACACAGGTAAACATTCAGGCTCGGCTCGCTGTGGGAGACAGAGAGAACAGCAAAAAGACAGCTTCCAGTGACACATGAGCCAGACCAGCCTTCTCAAACACCTCTGCCCTCAGTCTGCCCTCCGTCTGCGCTCAGTCTGCCCTCAGTCTGCGCTCAGTCCGCCCTCAGTCCGCCCTCAGTCCGCCCTCAGTCCGCCCTCAGTCTGCCCTCAGTCCGCCCTCAGTCCGCCCTCAGTCTGCCCTCAGTCCGCTCTCAGTCCGCCCTCAGTCTGCCCTCAGTCTGCCCTCAGTCCGCCCTCAGTCTGCCCTCAGTCTGCGCTCAGTCTGCGCTCAGTCCGCCCTCAGTCTGCGCTCAGTCTGCCCTCAGTCTGCGCTCAGTCTGCCCTCAGTCCGCCCTCAGTCCGCCCTCAGTCTGCCCTCAGTCCGCTCTCAGTCCGCCCTCAGTCTGCCCTCAGTCCGCCCTCAGTCTGCCCTCAGTCCGCCCTCAGTCCGCCCTCAGTCTGCCCTCAGTCCGCTCTCAGTCCGCCCTCAGTCTGCCCTCAGTCTGCGCTCAGTCTGCGCTCAGTCCGCCCTCAGTCCGCCCTCAGTCTGCCCTCAGTCTGCGCTCAGTCTGCGCTCAGTCTGCCCTCAGTCCGCCCTCAGTCTGCCCTCAGTCTGCGCTCAGTCTGCCCTCAGTCTGCCCTCAGACTCTGATCCAGCTAATATATCAGCCCTCAGCCCGCACTCACATGCACTGCACAACGCTGGAACACCTCTCAGAGAAATGCATGTATAAATTTTAAATGTGACATTGTTCTCCTCTCTCCCTGAAGCAGGCACTGTGTGCTGTCCCACAGCACGCTGACACAGAGCAGTGGGCCAGAAGCAGACGGTCTGTTGGCATTGTTGAATGAGATCCAGAGCACACTTTCCCCCAGCCTTGTCAAAAGGCTGCTTTTGTCACGCTCCATTGTGCTGCACTGGTCTCTCAGACTTACTCCTCCGCTTCAACAAGCCTCTTTTCATAGCATTTTATTTGTATTATTCATGCACTAGTACACATTGTTATATTATATATTTGTACCAATACCTCCATTGATTTTCTGTGAAGCACTGTTTATTACAAGCTTGCATGTCAGGCACTATATGAAGGGAGTCTGGATTGATGTTTTTTTCGGATGCCATGCAGGGTAATGTGAACGGGATAAAGGAGACACACACGTGGTTAGGTGCACTGTTTCAGTACCTTTCTGTCTGAAGTCAGGCTTCTCTCACCTTCCTTCTGCCGAGTCTTTGACTGCATGGAGCGCATGCTTATCGACTCAGTAATAAGTCAACAGGCTTTTATCTTTCACTAATTTCACAGACAGGAATCGCGCGCACGGTCACACAGGAGTAGAGACTCATCCAGGCACGCTGGATAACGTGCTCTCAGAATGAGGTGTTTAAACACCTCAGAGTGGCTGGCTGAATGCAGGCCGCGCTCAGAATAGGGATGGATTAAGTCATTCCATCACCAGGAGGAGCAGCGCAGCTTGCAGATAACTCAGTACATGGGGAGGGGGATTTGCGTGTCTGCAAACGAAATTTTCGGTTCCACCTCTGCCCAGATTGGCTTTCCCTCCTACGCTCGCCAGACTAACGGCCGTAAAATGGCCGGGTGACAGCAGACGCTCACTACTCACACCTCTGTGGAAGATTGGGACAGGTCGGCGGTACTTTCTCAGTAATCTATGTGGAAACGTACACGGTGCAGTGGGGTTGATCGACAGTTGATATGACAAAGGCGCTGGAATAGCTGTGAAGGAACGCTGTCACTCTCTGCAGAGCCGGTGCGAAATTACACGCTCAAGCCCAGCTCCCTAACCATTATACTACACTGTAACCTCTGAGCTACAAGCCCAGCTCCCTAACCATTACACTACACTGTGACTTCTGAGCTACAAGCCCAGCTCCCTAACCATTACACTACACTGTAACCTCTGAGCTACAAGCCCAGCTCCCTAACCATTATACTACACTGTAACTTCTGAGCTACAAGCCCAGCTCCCTAACCATTATACTACACTGTAACTTCTGAGCTACAAGCCCAGCTCCCTAACCATTATACTACACTGTAACCTCTGAGCTACAAGCCCAGCTCCCTAACCATTATACTACACTGTAACCTCTGAGCTACAGGCCCAGCTCCCTAACCATTACACTACACTGTAACCTCTGAGCTACAAGCCCAGCTCCCTAACCATTACACTACACTGTAACCTCTGAGCTACAAGCCCAGCTCCCTAACCATTATACTACACTGTAACCTCTGAGCTACAAGCCCAGCTCCCTAACCATTACACTACACTGTAACCTCTGAGCTACAAGCCCAGCTCCCTAACCATTACACTACACTGTAACCTCTGAGCTACAAGCCCAGCTCCCTAACCATTATACTACACTGTAACCTCTGAGCTACAAGCCCAGCTCCCTAACCATTATACTACACTGTAACCTCTGAGCTACAAGCCCAGCTCCCTAACCATTATACTACACTGTAACCTCTGAGCTACAAGCCCAGCTCCCTAACCATTACACTACACTGTAACCTCTGAGCTACAAGCCCAGCTCCCTAACCATTATACTACACTGTAACCTCTGAGCTACAAGCCCAGCTCCCTAACCATTATACTACACTGTAACCTCTGAGCTACAAGCCCAGCTCCCTAACCATTATACTACACTGTAACCTCTGAGCTACAAGCCCAGCTCCCTAACCATTATACTACACTGTAACCTCTGAGCTACAAACCCAGCTCCCTAACCATTACACTACACTGTAACCTCTAAGCTACAAGCCCAGCTCCCTAACCATTACACTACACTGTAACCTCTGAGCTACAAGCCCAGCTCCCTAACCATTATACTACACTGTAACCTCTGAGCTACAAGCCCAGCTCCCTAACCATTATACTACACTGTAACCTCTGAGCTACAAGCCCAGCTCCCTAACCATTATACTACACTGTAACCTCTGAGCTACAAGCCCAGCTCCCTAACCATTACACTACACTGTAACCTCTGAGCTACAAGCCCAGCTCCCTAACCATTATACTACACTGTAACCTCTAAACTACAGGCCCAGCTCCCTAACCATTATACTACACTGTAACCTCTGAGCTACAAGCCCAGCTCCCTAACCATTACACTACACTGTAACCTCTGAGCTACAAGCCCAGCTCCCTAACCATTATACTACACTGTAACCTCTAAGCTACAAGCCCAGCTCCCTAACCATTACACTACACTGTAACCTCTGAGCTACAAGCCCAGCTCCCTAACCATTATACTACACTGTAACCTCTGAGCTACAAGCCCAGCTCCCTAACCATTATACTACACTGTAACCTCTGAGCTACAAGCCCAGCTCCCTAACCATTACACTGCACTGTAACCTCTGAGCTACAAGCCCAGCTCCCTAACCATTACACTACACTGTAACCTCTGAGCTACAAGCCCAGCTCCCTAACCATTATACTACACTGTAACCTCTGAGCTACAAGCCCAGCTCTCTAACCATTATACTACACTGTAACCTCTGAGCTACAAGCCCAGTTCCCTAACCATTACACTACACTGTAACCTCTGAGCTACAAGCCCAGCTCCCTAACCATTACACTACACTGTAACCTCTGAGCTACAAGCCCAGCTCTCTAACCATTATACTACACTGTAACCTCTGAGCTACAAACCCAGCTCCCTAACCATTATACTACACTGTAACCTCTGAGCTACAAGCCCAGCTCCCTAACCATTATACTACACTGTAACCTCTGAGCTACAAGCCCAGCTCCCTAACCATTATACTACACTGTAACCTCTGAGCTACAAGCCCAGCTCCCTAACCATTATACTACACTGTAACCTCTGAGCTACAAGCCCAGCTCCCTAACCATTATACTACACTGTAACCTCTGAGCTACAAGCCCAGCTCTCTAACCATTATACTACACTGTAACCTCTGAGCTACAAACCCAGCTCCCTAACCATTATACTACACTGTAACCTCTGAGCTACAAGCCCAGCTCCCTAACCATTATACTACACTGTAACCTCTGAGCTACAAGCCCAGCTCCCTAACCATTATACTACACTGTAACCTCTGAGCTACAAGCCCAGCTCCCTAACCATTATACTACACTGTAACCTCTGAGCTACAAGCCCAGCTCCCTAACCATTATACTACACTGTAACCTCTGAGCTACAAACCCAGCTCCCTAACCATTACACTACACTGTAACCTCTAAGCTACAAGCCCAGCTCCCTAACCATTACACTACACTGTAACCTCTGAGCTACAAGCCCAGCTCCCTAACCATTATACTACACTGTAACCTCTGAGCTACAAGCCCAGCTCCCTAACCATTATACTACACTGTAACCTCTGAGCTACAAGCCCAGCTCCCTAACCATTATACTACACTGTAACCTCTGAGCTACAAGCCCAGCTCCCTAACCATTACACTACACTGTAACCTCTGAGCTACAAGCCCAGCTCCCTAACCATTATACTACACTGTAACCTCTAAACTACAAGCCCAGCTCCCTAACCATTATACTACACTGTAACCTCTGAGCTACAAGCCCAGCTCCCTAACCATTACACTACACTGTAACCTCTGAGCTACAAGCCCAGCTACCTAACCATTACACTACACTGTAACCTCTGAGCTACAAGCCCAGCTCCCTAACCATTATACTACACTGTAACCTCTGAGCTACAAGCCCAGCTCCCTAACCATTATTCTACACTGTAACCTCTGAGCTACAAGCCCAGCTCCCTAACCATTATACTATACTGTTTGACTCTGGTTTAAAAGCAGGGCACCTGCAGTAATGACCCATGCAGAGGCTAGCATCTTGGAAAGCGGGATATGTTTGTTTTATATATTCCTGTCTAAATGTTTCTGGCGTCTCTCTTGAATGTGTTAATATGTCCAAATGGAAGCTGCTAAACTGTGGGAGATGTGTGATTGATGGATAATGGATGAGTCAGCCGCCCGACACGCTCTGTTTTTAGCGCAAAGAGCTTAGAGGAGCCACAGACACGCTTTCAAACCTGCCTGTGATTCGGAAGACTCACAAGCTCTCCGGTGGCGCGTTCAGCTGAAGCACTGGTTCTATGTGCAGTGGTGCAGTGATTCAATGATTCAGCAACTCCATGATTCAGTGATTCAGTGCTCTACTCAATGCTGCACTCTGTTTTCGAGCATGAATCAGAGCATGTTTGGGCGTGACATAGCACTGACTCCTGAATATCCAACTTACAAACCAAAGCCACAGCATTCTTATGAACATCCACGCAGAACTGGGCCATTTCAGGGCTGCACTAAAGGGCTGGATTCTGCTGCACGGAGGCTGGAGGCTGCTGTGGCGTTTCGGGGAGTTTGATTAAAATATTTACATACTCCTCCATCTCTGACTGGGCTTTAAGTTTTCCCCTTTGTCACGTTCATACAGCTACACGCTCTGTGCAAATGTAAGACTGAGCGCAGAATATCAGTCCTTTACGGTCTTTCCCTTTTATGGTCAGCCGGTATGACTCAGAAGATTGGCCGATGGGACACATATGTGTGAGAAGTGTTTGGGGCGTGTGCTCTGCGTGGAGATTCAGCGCTGAAACATCAGTGCACAGAACCGGTCTCTCGCTCGCAGCACATTTTGCATTTTGGAACAAACTCAGCAGAAGCCCTTTCCTTTAATCCTGAAAATCGCCATTATCCCTCTCCCACAGCCCAAGAGCAACCGAAGCAATTTCAGCTGCTTCGCAAGCTCACTTCCTCAGGGGTCATAATAAATAAACTGCATTTTTTTATGGTGTTTTGATACTGGCTGCTAAAAGCTGTTTCTAGCTGAGAGAAAAATTAAACCATTAAATTAAAAAACAGGCAGGTATATAAAAACCAGTAATAACAGCGTAATGAGTGACACAAAGTACAAAAATGAAAAAACTGATCAGATACACAGCTGGGAGTCTTAACACACATTTAAAGTGTCACGTGGCTCAGGGTGTCAGTGTGTGGCTCAGTGTGGCTCAGGGTGTCAGTGTGTGGCTCAGTGTGGCTCAGGGTATCAGTGCGTGGTTCTCAGTGGCTCAGTGTGGTTTAGGGTATCAGTGTGTGGTTCTCAGTGGCTCAGTGTGGTTTAGGGTATCAGTGTGTGGTTATCAGTGGCTCAGTGTGGTTTAGGGTATCAGTGTGTGGTTATCAGTGGCTCAGTGTGGTTTAGGGTATCAATCGTTTCAGTTCAATCTTGGTTCACTGAAACTCCTGGGTGTGCTGGTGTTGCATCCACATAGCTGTGAACCCCTAAATTGTTACATGCTGTTCGTTGCTCCCAGTCAGGCACTTTCAAAGTGCAAAACACTAGCTATGCATGCCATGAAAAACATCCCATAATCCCGGCTCAATGACATCAACTAATACTTTCATTTTCATCTTTTCATTTGCTTCAGCTTATGAATTGTATTTCTAAAGTGATTGTTTGCCACATAAGAAGCATTTCATATCCACGCCCCAGTCATATTATTAATCATGTCCTGGAAGGCCTGCCTCTCCGTGCCTCTTAGCTACACAAAGAGAAGGATAAACCAGCTGCCATGACATCCAAAGTGGGTGGAGGTACAATTAGATATCAATTACTGGCACTTTCCACCCAATCGAAAGGTTTTGCTCTCTACAGGAAACACAATGATTTGTTCTAATCAATGAGTTACTGTTACCATAGTAACTGTAGTTATCATATGGTAGCTGCATAACTCATGCTCCACAGAGTGAGAGGAAGTTAGGGAAACTTCTGTCAGAATCACACAGTGCAGCCTGGCCTCTGAACTTATTCAAGTTATCGATCCTTCAGAAAAAAAAAAAAAGAAAAAAGCGAGAAATTTTTGCAAGGCTCAGAAGACGAGCTCAGACTTGCGTTTGGTGGGATGAGCTGTTTGATCAATGCAGCAAGAAAAGGCTGACACTATTGCTTAAGACAGACTGGTGAGAAAAATATCAGATTTCAAACTGAAAATACCACTAGCATAAATACAGGAAGTGTGACACAGAGCTGAGGAGTTGACTGCTCTTGCCAAATCCATGGATACAATAAAGGTGTAATATACAGTATGTGTAATTAGTTTGCAATTAGGAGTCCTTCTGCATACGTCAATCACTTCTGCACTTCACCTCCATTTTGCAGGATATCAGCGCGTATCCTGCTTTAAAATGGTTATTGCTGTTTACTGAAATGTCAGCCTGCCAGCGGCCGCAGACTGAGCGGCTGTGCCTGTGACTGGCATGCAGACAGCAGCTTTATGGCAGCTGATTTTTTACATTATGGGATGTTTTAATCAGAACAGTAATCTTTTATATGTTTGTACTATGCAGCTGTTAAAATAGTGAAATATAAACCTTTTTTAATCATTTTGCGAAACTGCGTCTTTGCTTATCGTAGAAAAAATAAATAGACAAAATGACAATTTCATACTGTGTGCAAGTGGCCAGTCGGCAAGAATGTGCAACATTTCAAAAATATTTATATTAAATGGACATTTTTCAAAAGTGTTAATGTGACAATATTAGCGCAGAACTGAGCCTGCAGCTCCATGATCCAGTCTGAAGAAAAGCAGCATCAGCTTCACAAAGCCAATGTTTACAGTGGGGCCACCCTTCTGAAAGAATGTAATACAGTCTGAGAAGTATTGTTTTACACACACTTACTCACACACACACACACACTCACACACATACTCACACACTCACACACACTCATAAACATGGACACACACACTCTCACACACACACACACACACACACATAAACGTGGACACACACACACACACACACACACACACAGACACACACACACGTACTCACACACACACACACACACATAAACATGCACTCAGTGGGATGTTTTTAGATGGGCAGAATGGTAAGTTTTGGGAGTTTAACAGTAAGAAATGAATGTCAGGTATCATTGTGTAATTGTGCAGAGGTGAGTCTCTCTGGTCACAATGACGGCTGTGTCTTTGTTCCAGTGTTACCCAGGACTTTCTCTGTCTGCCGTGTGCTATTTCAAACATCCAGTCACCGAGTTCGTCCTTTTTCTGGTATTCATCTCTCTTTTGTCTTTTCTCTATTCAGATTTGCTGCCAGTACATGGCCCCTGCTTTTTGCACAGGTTTAGCTCAGTTTTTTTTTCTAGTTTGAATTTATTTGCTTTTAAAACAAGATCTATGGTTTTAATTATTGCACTATTGAATCATTGCTTTGGGAAATGTTTGAGGTTTAGCTCAGACGCTGATTGGTTTTTGTGCAGCTCTGATTCATGTGAGTCTGTTGGCCCAGGAGTTCCACGTCTTTTGAGACCTCGCTGCTCAATAGGGACTGGAACTGAGTGTCTGAAAAAAATGCATTGATTTTTGGATATAGACTTCCTGCAAGCTTACTGGTGCCCTCACATTACTCTGCGTGGATCTGTTTGGCCCAGAAAAGTCAGCCAATTTCTACACAAGTTACAGGTACTGGTAAATATTCCATCTGAAAAGAATAGAATAGAATAGAATAGAATAGAATAGAATAGTTTTATTTTTCAGAGGGGACTCCAGGATATGAAATTATGATGCTATTGCTAAATGATTAGGCAGAGGTAATAACTGACTGTTGGCTGATGGGATAGAACATCCCTGGAGCTGAGCATTGTCATGTCTCAGGTAGAGACGGTAGTTGTCCGAGCGCTCGGTTGTGAGGCTGGGATTGCTGTCATCTCTGAGACCACAGCAGGGGGGTGAGTTTCGAGGAAGAGATGACACAACAGAGAGACTCCTGCTGAGACGTGGAATGTTCCGGAAGATACTCTGTGATGCAATGGAAGGTCTCGCTGATTGCAATCAGTCACACAGATGCTCTCAGACAGAGAGGGAGAGGTGATAATCAGTACACCTGCTTCACAGATGGTCAAAGAGGCTGTCCCTTCATGGAGGCAGTCATGTGACTCTTCCCAGTGACATCACTAACCTCTTCCCACTCTCTCTCGTTCCCTCTCTCTGCACTCATCCCCTTCATCAACGTATTCCAAATTAATCACTCTCTTGCGTCCTCATTTGTTCATTTTTTTCCTCATTCAATTTTTCATTCTCTATTAGCTCCTCCTCTCCACTGTCCACTCCCTTTTTTTCTCTATTTCTCCCTCCCTCTCTCTCTCTCTCCCTCCCTCTCTGCCACTCTCTCCCTCCCACTCTCTCTCTCAATGGATATATGTGTGCTCATCTAGCTGCTGATTCCATCCACAGAGAGACAAAATGCTACATACAGACTCTGCACAGTTACATTAGAACAGCACAGCAGGTGCTGGAGAGACACAGGGTCTGCTGGGATCCCCAGCCCTGGTGCTAGAGAGACACAGGGTCTGCTGGGATCCCCAGCCCTGGTGCTGCAGAGACACAGGGTCTGCTGGGATCCCCAGCCCTGGTGCTAGAGAGACACAGGGTCTGCTGGGATCCCCAGCCCTGGTGCTGCAGAGACACAGGGTCTGCTGGGATCCCCAGCCCTGGTGCTGCAGAGACACAGGGTCTGCTGGGGTCACCAGCCCTGGTGCTGCAGAGACACAGGGTCTGCTGGGGTCCCCAGCCCTGGTGCTGGAGAGACACAGGGTCTGCTGGGGACCCCAGCCCTGATGCTGGAGAGACACAGGGTCTGCTGGGGTCCCCAGCCCTGGTGCTGGAGAGACACAGGGTCGTGCTGGGGTCCCCAGCCCTGGTGCTGGAGAGACACAGGGTCTGCTGGGGTCCCCAGCCCTGGTGCTGCAGAGACACAGGGTCTGAAGGGGTCCCCAGCCCTGGTGCTGCAGAGACACAGGGTCTGCTGGGGTCCCCAGCCCTGGTGCCGGAGAGACACAGGGTCTGCTGGGGTCCCCAGCCCTGGTGCTGGAGAGACACAGGGTCGTGCTGGGGTCCCCAGCCCTGGTGCTGGAGAGACACAGGGTCTGCTGGGATCCCCAGCCCTGGTGCTGGAGAGACACAGGGTCTGAAGGGGTCCCCAGCCCTGGTGCTGCAGAGACACAGGGTCTGCAGTCGATTACACGACCATCTCACCCAGCAGGTGTCTTAGCAAACTGTGACTGTGTCACTGTCTCTGCAGTGAAAAAAATACCAGAGGTGCCTTTTCAACTCACTGTCTTTGAATTCCTCATTAATTCTGCCTCCAGACCAGGTGTCCCCACCGTCATTAAGCAGCGCCCTACTGTTTTGCTTGTTAGTTTTAATTTACTCAGTTAAAAATGTCACCTCTTAATGAAGCAATCATTTGTCATACATCACAGTAAGAGAATGGAGGTTTTAATTTATCTGAGAGTTAAAAGGTCATGGAATATGAGATATTCTTATTTATTATTCCTATTTATATCTGGTGTTAAAACACTGAAGGAAGAATCAAACAGGCTGCAGACTGCAAACCACCGTGTTCTTAGGGTCTACCACTGAAATGTTGCTAAACACTATGTTTTTTGTTGTAAGATGGTGTTGCATAGAGTTTGATTCTTTTATCAGTTTCTTATTTTGCTTTGCACCAGCAATAAATTCAGGGTTGCAGACTGTTCATAAATTCAGGTGTGCAGATTGTTCTTGCGGTGTTAGACATAAAAATTGCCAGATACAAAGATAGCAACACAAACAACAAACATACAGACAAAACAAACAGCCGGCACACAGCACACTGCACGGTGAGACTGTTTCAGTTCAAACATTTCTACTTTGATCTACTTTGAGAATCCGTAGGAAACACAAGGCAGGTTTAATTTCAATCCTATTTCATGTCTTATCTTAAAATAATCTTTAAGCGGTTGTTACGCAGAAATATGGAGTTGCCATTGTAAACTGCACTTACCTTTCTGCATAAAACATTGTAAAAGTGCAGTGTCCTAGCCAGACTTTGTGGTATTTCTTTATCGCTCTGTTTACCTCACTCTGCACACCTGTAAATGCTCCTTACAAACCCAGGGCAAAAATCAGACAAATGAAAAACTCATTCATTTGTGTGAATTTCCTAATTGCTATTGATCATTGGGATGTATTGAAATGCAATGTATGTGTATGTAATAAATGAATAAATAAAAATTACTAATATAAATAAAAATACAAAAATGTAAAACCATTGAAGGAACATTTGAAGTTGTTTCTCACCCTCTCTCTGTCTTGCTTTTAAATGTTTTATAAACACACAGTCGGGAAATTAATTAGGCAGGATGAAATGACTCATTTTGGATGCTGAACTACAAATGGCTTTGGCACAGAGTCTTCATCACATCGACTCAAAGGCATTCACTGTGCTCGGTTCTGAGGCTTTTCATATCGGAATCGAGCACCTTACACTTTTGTGTCAGGAGTTTTGTGAATTTTAACATTGTTTTGAAAAATGATTCAAAGCCGTGGTAAAGACCTCCGCTGACAGACTGGTAAAACGGCAAAATGAACGATGCACTTTGAATGCATTGTTGCAGCCTTTATTTGCTGCTTTACCAGCCACGCATGAATGGAAATCACACATTTGACTTTGCCCACTTACTCTGCAATCTTTGACACCAGCAATATCTCAGACAGCGTTACGCAGAGTGTGGCCTCAGATTCCTCATGTTTATGGCCCTCTGCGCATCCTTTGCCGGCTGCTGCTGCTGCTCTGACAAGTAAACTGATGGAATTCATTTCCATGCTAAAGACCCAGTGCTGGGCTCACGGGTTCAGCGGCTTTAGCGGAGTCTGCACTGGCACCGGATGGTTCTGGGGTTTAATGCCAGCAGCCTAAAACTTACATTTGCTAAGTCTGCTATATAGTTAGAGTGGTGATACGTCCAACCAGCATCAATATGCTTACTTTGGATCCAATCAGAATTATGCTGCCTGCTCTTCATCCAATCAGCATCACTATACTTACCTTGGATCCAATCAGAATTAAGGTGCTTACTCTTAATCCAATCAGAATTATTCTGTTTACTGGCGTTTCAGTCAGAAATGATCTAGATCCACTCAGCATCACTTGGTGGTCTTGCTTTGCAACCTAAAAACATTGCATTGCCATACCTTAAAACTAATGTACCTATACTTCCTCTGGTACCACGAGAACACTTCATGATATGCTGTACGTTGGTGTGATATTATTTCAGCTTCAGCTGCGGTGCTGACAGCCTGGTATTGTCTCATCTGGGTGGGTGAACCTACCGCACGCACTTTTGTATGTCTCTCTGAGTGTAAATGTAAATGTAAATTACAGAAACAACGTACGCTCTTAGAAAACCTCATTGCCGCACAACACAACTCAGCAAAAACATTATATTTTTTCCTTCTCTCTTTTGTAGCTTTCCAGTATGTGGTAGTGAGAGAGAGAGAGACACAAATTTATATCTGATAATGGATGCCAGCACCACTGTCCCCACTCAGCAGTGAAAGACAGACAGGACTTCATAGTGATAATGGATGCCTCACAGTGAGACACAGATACAGGGTTTATATCTGATAATGGATGCCTCACAGTGAGACACAGAGACAGGGTTTATATCTGATAATGGATGCCTCACAGTGAGAGATACAGACAGGGTTTATATCTGATAATGGATGTCTCACAGTGAGACACAGAGACAGGGTTTATATCTGATAATGGATGCCTCACAGTGAGACACAGATACAGGGTTTATATCTGATAATGGATGCCTCACAGTGAGAGACAGAGACAGGGTTTATATCTGATAATGGATGCCTCACAGTGAGACACAGAGACAGGGTTTATATCTGATAATGGATGCCTCACAGTGAGACACAGAGACAGGGTTTATATCTGATAATGGATGCCTCACAGTGAGACACAGAGACAGGGTTTATATCTGATAATGGATGCCTCACAGTGAGAGAAAGAGACAGGGTTTATATCTGATAATGGATGCCAGCACCACTGTCCCCACTCAGCAGTGAAAGACAGACAGGACTTCATAGTGATAATGGATGCCTCACAGTGAGACACAGAGACAGGGTTTATATCTGATAATGGATGCCTCACAGTGAGAGACAGAGACAGGGTTTATATCTGATAATGGATGCCTCACAGTGAGAGATACAGACAGGGTTTATATCTGATAATGGATGCCTCACAGTGAGACACAGAGACAGGGTTTATATCTGATAATGGATGCCTCACAGTGAGAGATACAGACAGTGTTTATATCTGATAATGGATGCCTCACAGTGAGAGACAGAGACAGGGTTTATATCTGATAATGGATGCCTCACAGTGAGACACAGAGACAGGGTTTATATCTGATAATGGATGCCTCACAGTGAGACACAGAGACAGGGTTTATATCTGATAATGGATGCCTCACAGTGAGACACAGATACAGGGTTTATATCTGATAATGGATGCCTCACAGTGAGAGACAGAGACAGGGTTTATATCTGATAATGGATGCCTCACAGTGAGACACAGAGACAGGGTTTATATCTGATAATGGATGCCTCACAGTGAGACACAGATACAGGGTTTATATCTGATAATGGATGCCTCACAGTGAGACACAGAGACAGGGTTTATATCTGATAATGGATGCCTCACAGTGAGACACAGAGACAGGGTTTATATCTGATAATGGATGCCTCACAGTGAGACACAGAGACAGGGTTTATATCTGATAATGGATGCCTCACAGTGAGAGACAGAGACAGGGTTTATATCTGATAATGGATGCCTCACAGTGAGAGAAAGAGACAGGGTTTATATCTGATAATGGCTGCCTCACAGTGAGAGATACAGACAGGGTTTATATCTGATAATGGATGCCTCACAGTGAGACACAGAGACAGGGTTTATATCTGATAATGGATGCCTCACAGTGAGACACAGAGACAGGGTTTATATCTGATAATAGATGCCAGTGCTGCTGTCCCCGCTCAGCAGGCTTTCATACAGACAGACAGACTTGCACATACCCACATCATGGATTTACATATTTTACAGATAAACATTCAATTCTGGGAGGCAGAGACCAGAGGCACACAAGCCACAAATGGTAATTTTACAAAATGTAACAATCAACTGCAGAGGAAAATGAGAAAAAAAAATAAAACAGATCTGTTTTGACAGAGAAGCCATAACTGCATGACTTTAAGAGGATTCACTCCCAGTCCCCCCCAACACACCACCCTGTATTATACCTGCCTTAACTATGTCTGTCTACCTTACCCTAATGAACCAAGCATCAATTTCACTGATGCAGCTGTTGCCCGGCAACACCTTGTTTCCTTGGTTACCATTGACAATAATGGCAGACGATGGCACATAAATGAGGGCTGGCTGTTGCTGCGGCGATGCATTCACGTGGTGTGTTTTTTTTTTTCCACAAAAACCTTCTTTCCAAAAACTCGTCCCTCTGGGGAGACAACGCAGATGCTGGCAGATTTAAGAGGCTTGATTGAGGTGCAGGGAGTTTTGAGAGACTGCCAGACATTTAACAGCTGCTGGGAGAAAGAGGGCCTGCTCCCTCAAACCGATCAATATCCTGAACATGATTTCTCATAATTTTACATGATAAAAATGCCGGCTCTTTTATCAGTAGCTGAGTACCTAAAACATTATGGCTGTTTCACATAACATTCAGCTGCTGTATGCCTCACAGAAACATCATTTTAGGTTATTAAAGCAATTCCCAATGATCGCACAGTCAAATGCACAGTCAAATGCACACAGTCAGACCCACACAGTCAAACGCACACAGTCAGACCCACACAGTCAAACGCACACAGTCAGACCCACACAGTGAAACGCACACACAGTCAAACGCACACAGTCAGACCCACACAGTGAAATGCACACAGTCAGACCCACACAGTCAAACGCACACAGTCAGACCCACACAGTGAAACGCACACACAGTCAAATGCACACAGTCAAACCCTCACAGTGAAACGCACACACAGTCAGACCCACACAGTCAAATGCACACAGTCAGATCCACACAGTCAAACCCTCAGTCAGACCCACACAGTCAAACGCACACAGTCAGACCCACACAGTCAAACCCTCACAGTCAGACCCACACAGTCAAACCCTCACAGTCAAATGCACACAGTCAAACCCTCACAGTCAGACCCACACAGTCAAACGCACACAGTCAGACCCACACAGTGAAACGCACACAGTCAGACCCACACAGTCAAACGCACACAGTCAGACCAACACAGTCAAACGCAGTCCTGCTTTCAGCTGCAGTAAATGAGGCTCATCCAGCCAAGACTATGGGTGAGATTCAATCAAATGCAAGTATTCTCTTTAAGGACAAGGGCAATTGGATCAAAACTGCCTTTAGTCTTTTTAAAAGGGAATACCCTGCTGCATTTAAGAGTGATGAGAGTGCATTCTAAACGACATGATGGCTTGCCTCGGGTAAAATGTTTAATGGTAAGTCTACTCTAACTGAACTCTGTATGCTCGAGAAGTAGTTCAAAGTGTTTGGAAACTAGCCCATAATATAAAGTCATTTTTAGGCCTGAAACTATTTTAAAAATCACTGCAAGACAGAGTCATCATTAAAGGACACTCATAGTCAATAATTAACTGTAAATTCAGAATTACAGTCTGCACTCATACATTACTCTGTAGATTACTGAAATATGTATTTTTGGGTCCCACACTCAGGGCCTCTGAGATATGTAGTTTATTGCAGCATTTCTGTGACAGGTAGAACATTGGCATGGCTTGCAGAAAAGACTACACCACTTCAGTGATCTGGGTTTATTCTCCATTAGCTGCTGTCGATGCTCTGCACACCTGAGGACGTTTTTAATGACTTGTTAGTGAACATAAGTCATGGCTGCTGAACGTGACTTCTCACTCAGGCAGCTGATGATTCTATTGAGAGGGCACAACACACGGCATCTCTGTGCATGGCTCAAAACGCTGCTACATACTTAGAGTATGTTAGAGTTTCAGGTGTTGTAGACATAGCAACAGGTTGGGCATTTTCTGTTTAATAAAGGGAAGCCTCAGGTTAGCTCTGTGAATACAACTAACACACACCTCACACACAATAACTAACATACATAGACAGGACTTGGCCAGCAGTCGCAGTGTGTCTCTAGGGCCAGGTTTGGCAGGACTCGGCCAGCAGTCGCGGTGTGTCTCTAGGGCCAGGTTTGGCAGGACTCGGCCAGCTGTCGCAGTGTGTCTCTAGGGCCAGGTTTGGCAGGACTCGGCCAGCAGTCACAGTGTGTCTCTAGGGACAGGTTTGGCAGGACTCAGCCAGCAGTCACAGTGTGTCTCTAGGGCCAAGTTTGACAGGACTCGGCCAGCAGTCGCAGTGTGTCTCTAGGGCCAGGTTTGGCAGGACTCGGCCAGCAGTCGCAGTGTGTCTCTAGGGCCAGGTTTGGCAGGACTCGGCCAGCAGTCACGGTGTGTCTCTAGGGCCAGGTTTGGCAGGACTCAGCCAGCAGTCACAGTGTGTCTCTAGGGCCAGGTTTGGCAGGACTTGGCCAGCAGTCACAGTGTGTCTCTAGGGACAGGTTTGGCAGGACTCAGCCAGCAGTCACAGTGTGTCTCTAGGGCCAAGTTTGGCAGGACTCGGCCAGCGGTCGCAGTGTGTCTTTAGGGCCAGGTTTGGCAGGATGGCATTAGCCTTTTCCATCAATGCCTTGCAAAGCTCTGCTGGAGCATGCACGCCAGCCATCTGGCCAATCATGAGCCAGGGATCCACCTGCACTGCCACTCATTCAGCTGTGCCAATATGGAGCTGCTAGTAACGCCACTCTCATTTGCTTGTTTGTTCGTTCATATATACATTCATATATATATACAGTCAAGCCCAAAATTATTCATACCCCTGGCAAATTTTGACTTAAAGTTACTTTTATTCAACCAGCAAGTTTTTTCTTGATTGGAAATGACACAGGCTTCTCCCAGAAGATAATAAGACGATGTACAAGAGGCATCATTGTGGAAAAAAATATTTCTCACCTTTTTGTACATTTGAACAAAAATTGGCATGTCAAAATTTGCCAGGGGTATGAATAATTTCGGGCTTGACTGTATATTCAGAGGGCTTAAGGGTGGGGGGTAGGGCTGGTCTGATATGGGGTATTCAGTATTGTATCTTCTCACCTGCAGCACAGATAGCTGTGGTTTGAGAAGCGTGCTGTGCAGGGGTTTGCCAGGGCCATTAGGTTTAATTTCAGCACTCTTCCCATTCTGCTCCGGAGGAGCTGCGTATACTTCTGCTGCCATGTATAATTCCACCCCACAATGCAATGCTCTACTGGTCTATAATTTGGAACACTAAGAGCCAAGGCGCGATGTGGGTCACACTCTTCTGCCCGCTGTGTCCACAAATAGAAAGGGACACTCTTCTGCCCGCTGAGGAAATAAGGGTTATCTCACAGGAGTCCCAAATCTTAGATCACAAGGACCCGGTCAGAGTAATAGCGTAGCATGAAACAAGCTGGAAGGAATTTGTTTAGACTTCATATTGAGACTCTTGAGCACTCAGCAGGCATTGCTAAGCTAAGGGTCATGCAACACAACAACGCAGCACAACAGGGGTCAAAGGTCATTACATGGAACTCAATCCACCATTAATGAAGGAAGAAATCAGCCATGAACTAATAATATCAAAAGTGAGAAATTAAAATGGTTGGTTTCTCTTCTCTTGGTAAGTAAACAAATGGGCTCAGTTAGTAAGATGTTGGAGACCTACTAATCTATCAGACTAAACTTGTTCACCCTTCCCCCAAAGCTCGTCTGAGAGGCATTGTGTTCTCAGTGCTTGTTTGTGTTGTTATTCTGGTTAGTTTTGTGTGTGTGACAGGCTGTTTCCTAGGATTGCATGGGTCCCTCTGGAAGATTCCATCTGGCAGAAATAAAAAAAACAGTAAAGAGTATTCTTGTGCAAACAGCACATAAATGGCACATCAGGCCCAGCACTGAAATGATTTATTAAACTGCAGGAATTCTGCATGTGTGGATGATCCTGACATGGGCTGCATCAGCACTGAGCCACTGCTATTGATCCAAATGAGCCATATCAGTGTAAACGAGTCCTATGAGCCTAAATGAGCCATATCAGTGTGAATGAGTCCTATGAGCCTAAATGAGCCATATCAGTGTGAATGAGTCCCATGAGTCCAAATGAGCCATATCTGTGTAAATGAGTCCTATGAGTCCAAATGAATCATATCAGTGTAAACGAGTCCTATGAGCCCAAATGAGCCATATCAGTGTGAATGAGTCCTATGAGTCTAAATGAACCATATCAGTTTAAATGAGTCCTGTGAGTGCAAATGAGCCATATCAGTGCAAAGAGTCCTATGAGTCCAAATGAGTCCTATCTGTATAATCTGGTCCCATCAGTCCAAAAGAATCATATCCTTCCGACTGAGTACTATCGGTCTGAAGAAGTTGTGTCTGTCGAAATGAGTCTTTGCTTAAATCATCCTGCCTCTTCAGGGAGGCTGGTTCATACGATGGAGCGTAACCCTCTCTCCTGATCGGTTCCCTTTGCCTCAGAGTTACCAGGAATTAAATTCAGGCTTGGAATAAAACTGAGGACTCTCTGAAATCCAATTTCAATTTTAATTTACTTTAATAGTCATAGCAAACAATGTTCTCTCCCACTATACTTTCCACAAGCTCATTTATTGATCTCACTTGTTCTTTCTGCCTCTCTCGTTCTCTCTGTTGTCCTCTGTCTCTCTCTCATTCTCTCACTCACTCTCTGTCTGTCTGTCTCTCTTTTTCTCTCTCTCTGTCTGTCTGTCTCTCATTCTTTCTCTGTCTCTCTCTCTCTCAGTGTATGATAAAGTGAGACACAGTCTGCTGTGCTGCTGAAAGATTCATATTTTGGGTCTGCGACTCATTACCACTACGATGGGTAATTGAATCCTGCAGCAGTGTTTGCTTTTACCCCTCTCTCCTGCTGTGCTACACACACACACACGCACACACACACCCGTAACACACACACACGCACACCACCCTCACACACACACACTCACACACACACACCCTTCACACACACTCACACAACCACACATACAGACACACACGGAATCACACTCACACGCACACAGAATCACACTCACACACACACGCACACACAGAATCACACTCACTCACACACTCACACACACACACAGAATCACACACACACACACACACACGCACACACACACCCCTCACACACACACACACACACAAACACACACACACACACCCACACACCCCCACACACACACACACACACACACACACACACACACACACACACACACAGAATCACACAGGCATGCGCACACAAACAAATCCCCCTGACAGAGGAATAAAACAAGAGATGAGACATCCAGGAAGAAAAATAAAGTTGTTTGACGCACATTTCCAGAGAGAGAAATCTTAATGACTGCCCTGAAGGAGGGAAAGACTGACAGAAACTCATCTTCTTCTGCTCCCTCTGTTTCACAGATATCACACTTCATCATCAGAGAGTCATTTTCCATGAGCCATCTGAACGAGGGGCGGTGTGAACAGAACGTCTCCTTCACCTCCCTCCCTCCAAAACAGCTCAGCTTTTCAATAAAGGTTCATTTTTTTACAAGAATCTAAATGTTGTGTTGAGCCCGCAGCTATTGTTTTTTGGCCTCAGGTTCAAAGAGCTTTGTTGAACTGCTACAGTGGAACCTATGAGGTGCGTTAAAATGAAGGGGTAGTCAATAGCGAGCGAGGTTAACACCCGGCTTGTAGCTCAGAGGTTACAGTGTAGTGTAATGGTTAGGGAGCTGGGCTTGTAGCTCAGAGGTTACAGTGTAGTATAATGGTTAGGGAGCTGGGCTTGTAGCTCAGAGGTTACAGTGTAGTGTAATGGTTAGGGAGCTGGGCTTGTAGCTCAGAGGTTACAGTGTAGTATAATGGTTAGGGAGCTGGGCTTGTAGCTCAGAGGTTACAGTGTAGTGTAATGGTTAGGGAGCTGGGCTTGTAGCTCAGAGGTTACAGTGTAGTGTAATGGTTAGGTAGCTGGGCTTGTAGCTCAGAGGTTACAGTGTAGTATAATGGTTAGGGAGCTGGGCTTGTAGCTCAGAGGTTACAGTGTAGTGTAATGGTTAGGGTGCTGGGCTTGCAGCTCAGAGGTTACAGTGTAGTATAATGGTTAGGGAGCTGGGCTTGTAGCTCAGAGGTTACAGTGTAGTGTAATGGTTAGGGAGCTGGGCTTGTAGCTCAGAGGTTACAGTGTAGTGTAATGGTTAGGGAGCTGGGCTTGTAGCTCAGAGGTTACAGTGTAGTATAATGGTTAGGGAGCTGGGCTTGTAGCTCAGAGGTTACAGTGTAGTATAATGGTTAGGGAGCTGGGCTTGTAGCTCAGAGGTTACAGTGTAGTATAATGGTTAGGGAGCTGGGCTTGTAGCTCAGAGGTTACAGTGTAGTATAATGGTTAGGGAGCTGGGCTTGTAGCTCAGAGGTTACAGTGTAGTGTAATGGTTAGGGAGCTGGGCTTGTAGCTCAGAGGTTACAGTGTAGTGTAATGGTTAGGGAGCTGGGCTTGTAGCTCAGAGGTTACAGTGTAGTGTAATGGGTAGGGAGCTGGGCTTGTAGCTCAGAGGTTACAGTGTAGTGTAATGGTTAGGGAGCTGGGCTTGTAGCTCAGAGGGTACAGTGTAGTGTAATGGTTAGGGAGCTGGGTTTGTAGCTCAGATGTTACAGTGTAGTGTAATGGTTAGGGAGCTGGGCTTGTAGCTCAGAGGTTACAGTGTAGTGTAATGGTTAGGGAGCTGGGCTTGTAGCTCAGAGGTTACAGTGTAGTATAATGGTTAGGGAGCTGGGCTTGTAGCTCAGAGGTTACAGTGTAGTATAATGGTTAGGGAGCTGGGCTTGTAGCTCAGAGGGTACACTGTAGTATAATGGTTAGGGAGCTGGGCTTGTAGCTCAGAGGGTACACTGTAGTATAATGGTTAGGGAGCTGGGCTTGTAGCTCAGAGGTTACTGTGTAGTATAATGGTTAGGGAGCTGGGCTTGTAGCTCAGAGGTTACAGTGTAGTGTAATGGTTAGGGAGCTGGACTTGTAGCTCAGAGGTTACAGTGTAGTGTAATGGTTAGGGTGCTGGGCTTGCAGCTCAGAGGTTACAGTGTAGTATAATGGTTAGGGAGCTGGGCTTGTAGCTCAGAGGTTACAGTGTAGTGTAATGGTTAGGGAGCTGGGCTTGTAGCTCAGAGGTTACAGTGTAGTATAATGGTTAGGGAGCTGGGCTTGTAGCTCAGAGGTTACAGTGTAGTATAATGGTTAGGGAGCTGGGCGTGTATCTCAGAGGTTACAGTGTAGTATAATGGTTAGGGAGATGGGCTTGTAGCTCAGAGGTTACAGTGTAGTATAATGGTTAGGGAGCTGGGCTTGTAGCTCAGAGGTTACAGTGTAGTGTAATGGTTAGGGAGCTGGGCTTGTAGCTCAGAGGTTACAGTGTAGTATAATGGTTAGGGAGCTGGGCTTGTAGCTCAGAGGTTACAGTGTAGTATAATGGTTAGGGAGCTGGGCTTGTATCTCAGAGGTTACAGTGTAGTATAATGGTTAGGGAGATGGGCTTGTAGCTCAGAGGTTACAGTGTAGTATAATGGTTAGGGAGCTGGGCCTGTAGCTCAGAGGTTACAGTGTAGTGTAATGGTTAGGGAGCTGGGCTTGTAGCTCAGAGGTTACAGTGTAGTATAATGGTTAGGGAGCTGGGCTTGTAGCTCAGAGGTTACAGTGTAGTATAATGGTTAGGGAGCTGGGCTTGTAGCTCAGAGGTTACAGTGTAGTATAATGGTTAGGGAGCTGGGCGTGTATCTCAGAGGTTACAGTGTAGTATAATGGTTAGGGAGATGGGCTTGTAGCTCAGAGGTTACAGTGTAGTATAATGGTTAGGGAGCTGGGCCTGTAGCTCAGAGGTTACAGTGTAGTGTAATGGTTAGGGAGCTGGGCTTGTAGCTCAGAGGTTACAGTGTAGTATAATGGTTAGGGAGATGGGCTTGTAGCTCAGAGGGTACAGTGTAGTGTAATGGTTAGGGAGCTGGGCCTGTAGCTCAGAGGTTACAGTGTAGTGTAATGGTTAGGGAGCTGGGCTTGTAGCTCAGAGGTTACAGTGTAGTATAATGGTTAGGGAGCTGGGCTTGTAGCTCAGAGGTTACAGTGTAGTATAATGGTTAAGGAGCTGGGTTTGTAGCTCAGAGGTTACAGTGTAGTGTAATGGTTAAGGAGCTGGGCTTGTAGCTCAGAGGTTACAGTGTAGTGTAATGGTTAGGGAGCTGGGCTTGTAGCTCAGAGGTTACAGTGTAGTATAATGGTTAGGGAGATGGGCTTGTAGCTCAGAGGGTACAGTGTAGTGTAATGGTTAGGGAGCTGGGCTTGTAGCTCAGAGGTTACAGTGTAGTGTAATGGTTAGGGAGCTGGGCTTGTAGCTCAGAGGTTACAGTGTAGTATAATGGTTAGGGAGCTGGGCTTGTAGCTCAGAGGTTACAGTGTAGTATAATGGTTAGGGAGCTGGGCTTGTAGCTCAGAGGTTACAGTGTAGTATAATGGTTAAGGAGCTGGGTTTGTAGCTCAGAGGTTACAGTGTAGTGTAATGGTTAGGGAGCTGGGCTTGTAGCTCAGAGGTTACAGTGTAGTATAATGGTTAGGGAGCTGGGTTTGTAGCTCAGAGGTTACAGTGTAGTATAATGGTTAGGGAGCTGGGCTTGTAGCTCAGAGGTTACAGTGTAGTATAATGGTTAGGGAGCTGGGCTTGTAGCTCAGAGGTTACAGTGTAGTATAATGGTTAGGGAGCTGGGCTTGTAGCTCAGAGGTTACAGTGTAGTATAATGGTTAGGGAGCTGGGCTTGTAGCTCAGAGGTTACAGTGTAGTGTAATGGTTAGGGAGCTGGGCTTGTAGCTCAGAGGTTACAGTGTAGTGTAATGGTTAGGGAGCTGGGCTTGTAGCTCAGAGGTTACAGTGTAGTATAATGGTTAGGGAGCTGGGCTTGTAGCTCAGAGGTTACAGTGTAGTGTAATGGTTAGGGAGCTGGGCTTGTAGCTCAGAGGTTACAGTGTAGTGTAATGGTTAGGGAGCTGGGCTTGTAGCTCAGAGGTTACAGTGTAGTGTAATGGTTAGGGAGCTGGGCTTGTAGCTCAGAGGTTACAGTGTAGTATAATGGTTAGGGAGCTGGGCTTGTAGCTCAGAGGTTACAGTGTAGTATAATGGTTAGGGAGCTGGGCTTGTAGCTCAGAGGTTACAGTGTAGTATAATGGTTAGGGAGCTGGGCTTGTAGCTCAGAGGTTACAGTGTAGTATAATGGTTAGGGAGCTGGGCTTGTAGCTCAGAGGTTACAGTGTAGTATAATGGTTAGGGAGCTGGGCTTGTAGCTCAGAGGTTACAGTGTAGTGTAATGGTTAGGGAGCTGGGATTAGTATGGGATACCAGGCCAAGAAAGCAATAAAGCTTATACTTGTTAAAGGTAAAACACATAAACTGACAAAACTGTGAGTTCCATAGAAGTAAAAGGCTTAAATGTACACTTATGTAGTGAAAGTTGAAATTGAAAGACTCTGATGAAATAACAGGTCACACAACTGCCAATACACCACAATGTCAATCCCTAGTGCTGAGATCCTGGACCATGCACACATTTATTACAATACAGGCAGTGAAAATCAGCAATTAATATTCTAAATGGATACCAGTGACAGAGAATATTGTCTTGCCTAAGAATAAAGTACTTGCCTAACTTCAGGTTTATAAATAATACAGTCACTCGCTCCATTTGTTTTCCATACCAACATGAAAGTGAGTTTTGAACGTGGAGTCGTGCGGTGAGGGTGACGTCACCCGTCCACGCTCCCTCCCTTCAGCGAGCCTGGCAAACGGGCTGCTCGTGCTGGTACTGTAAACAGCAGTCGCGCGGCAGAGGAGAGAGTGGCGACGTTCTACGCTAAGGTAAGTGAATTCTTCTTGACTGTGAAAGCAGATTAATTAATACAATCGTTTAAATGATTTTATTCACTTTTCACCCATCACTTGCAGAATTATTTATATGGAAAGTCGACATACACTGCTTTATATGTGCAATTAAACTGCAAATGTATTCTTTATCTTGTATTCTGAAATGCACTGGTGTTATTGCAATTCATTCGTGATAACTATTACAAAAATTTTTAGTTTACCAGATTAATGAACTCTGTTCCCGTTATCTTTATATATATCGTCTACCTAGTCATGAGGAACGAAACAATATTTCTTTTTATTAGTCCATTAAATTCCATAATAATGTAAAAATGTGATGATCAAATCGCTTAATACCGTTACAAGCCTGTTGAAAAGTTATGTCTCTTTGCATAAACTGTACAGATGTATAATTTTGTTTCACGATTTCATTATAGTTTGGTTGTCTTAGAAATTTATCAAAAGCTGTCAATTAAAAATACACCAAGACTGGGAAGCTTAGGAAGGAAATGACCGAAATTAAACTATGCCATTTTTTTCTTGTTTTTGTTTTACTTTTAGGACAGTATACCAAAATCCTCAGTGAAGTAAAAATATGGAAAATATGACCAACCCAGAGACTGCAAACTTTGCTTGTAACCGCTCAACGGAGTTTCATATCTTCAATTCAAAGAACCGAACTGATCCTAACTGTGCCTCTGCGCCTCAGTACTTCTACCGAGATTTTTACATCGTATTGCCAATTATTTACTCCATAATATGCGCAGTAGGATTAACTGGGAACACGGCAGTTATTTATGTTATTCTGAAAGCGCCCAAAATGAAGACAGTGACCAATATGTTTATCCTAAACCTGGCAATCGCCGACGACCTGTTCACTTTAGTACTGCCGATCAATATTGCGGAGCACCTTCTGCACTACTGGCCATTTGGAGAGGCGCTCTGTAAGATCATTCTCTCCATAGACCACTACAACATATTCTCCAGCATATACTTTCTCACGGTGATGAGCGTTGACCGGTACCTCGTGGTGCTGGCGACCGTGCGCTCCAAGCGGATGCCACACCGCACGTACAGGGCTGCCAAAACCGTCAGCGTGTGCGTGTGGCTGCTGGTCATTGTCATCGTCATGCCATTCACAGTCTTCGCGGGAATTTACGTGAGCCCAGACGACCCGGAGCGGAAAAGCTGTGTGCTGTCCTTCCCCAGCCCGGAGAGTTTCTGGTTCAAGGCTAGCCGGATTTACACGCTGCTTCTGGGGTTCGCCTTCCCCGTCTCCACCATCTGCATCCTTTACACGGTGATGCTGTACAAGCTGAGAAACATGCGGCTGAACTCCAACGCCAAGGCGCTGGATAAAGCTAAAAAGAAAGTGACTGTCATGGTGTTCATTGTCCTTGCGGTGTGTCTGTTCTGCTGGACGCCGTTCCACCTCAGCACCATTGTCGCACTGACCACGGACCTTACCACCACGCCTCTAGTCATCGGAATCTCCTACTTCATCACCAGCTTGAGCTACGCTAACTCGTGTCTGAACCCCTTCCTCTATGCCTTCCTCGACGACAGCTTTAGGAAAGCTTTCAAGAAAATGCTGGAGTGCAGACAATCTTAAGAGTACAGCAGAAATAAATGGTGCTTGAGCGCAAACCTTGGCACTTAACCCTTGACCCATGTACATGCTGTAAGGTCAAATGTTAAACTCGACGTTAAAATGAAATATAGTGTTTTGTTTGATGTCTCATTGATAAAACTATCAAAACGCAAAGGAAGTTGCAACAAACTTTCACCGTAATACTCTATACTTTTTTTTTGAGGGTTTGTCTCCCTCTTTTGGCATGGTCATGCAAAGATACAATATAAGTATTTTGTACCACAGCGAACTGGAACAGGAACAAGTGTATAACTGTATAAAATGTAATTTTGCATGTTGTTTTTTTACTTTAATAGTAATTAATTTCAGACCAATGTTATAAATATGAACTTGAATGACGTCAGATGGCCATATGCATTGCTTCGTGTATATAGTGTGTGTGTGCTCGCGTGCGTCCGGCGTGTGAGTGAACATGTGTTCTTGATGAATAACAATTTTGAACATGATCCTGTAATATATTCCACCCATACGTATCACTAAAATTTATGTACCCGCCATTTTGCCGAAGGCCTGGTATTCATTGATTTCAAATGTCATTTCAACATAGTTCCAAATGCCAAAGAAACATTCTGCGATGCTAACTGAATTTCACTGAAACTGTAGAAGAAAATGCGAACGCAATTTAACTTTCCAAACCTTGTAAAATGTTTGTTATTTATGTTTTTACTTATGTTGTTGTTGAAGAATAAACTTGAAACAAACGACCACATCAAACAATGACAACATTTATTTGTCTTATTCCAAGTGCTTATGATAGCTACACAGCATGCGTTCTGCTGTGTACCTTTTGCATGTTGCTAAGCAGGTGGAGTCGGTAAGGTCTTGTATTGGAGATCCTCTGTGTAAGACGTTTACTCCGGAAAGAGCACTCGGTTGTGCTATTCGGGGCAGTCTTCCCTTTGGCCCAAACAGAAGAGCAGAGCCCCAGAGTGTAGTAGACACTGAGCTGCAGAGAACGCTGTCCCTCAGAGGAGAGAACTGGAATCCTGATGCAGTTTCAGCCCGTTCTGACAAAGAAACAGCACTTAGCGTGAGAGTTTTGGGTTTAACATTTCCCCTCTAAAATCCGCCCTTACATCCGATTGGCTACACAATCTCCACAGCTGTGGATTCCTCCAATCATCACCGAGACCTCAAAGGACGAGCATTCTGAAACATTCACAGGTGCTTCGCTGCTGTTTTGAGTGATGCATTTTTGGAGTGATGTCAAAATAAGAATGCTCAATTATTTATGATTTAATTGTTTCTTTTTTTCCCGTACTCTCCTTGTTATTATTCTTGTTAAACTTTTTCTGAGAACCTCAAAGAATTGATTATGTCCAAGAGGGTGCAATGCTGCCACCTACCGCACTCACAGGAGCCCTGCTACCTGCAGATAAATATATTTCAGCTGTCACGGCTGGAATTTGAACATTACATCTGACCCCAAATCAAGCTGGATACTGAATATCCAGCCACCTGGAAAGGCCCAGTTCATTTCTACACCTCTGAACATCACAGGGTTCTGCTGCCGCACGCTGAACCATATGCCATATGCCATACACCTCACTGTTTGAATATATCACACAACAAACTCCAACAGTTATGACACACAAAACTCCACTTTGACACACACAATAAAAAAGATAACATAGAGTGTAACACGCACGCATGCATGTGCACACACACACACACACACACACACACACACACACACACACACACACACACACACTTTATTTCAAGTTCCAAATTTATCTGATTGCTTTTGCTATGAATGTAGTTAAATATATTTTAGTGTCTTACAAACAAATAACATGGCACATAACACATACATATATAAATTGTTCTGTTTTTAAATATATATTACACAATGTGTAATTTATCAGAAAGGAATTTATGTAAAAGGCTACATTCCTGCAGCAAAACATTCTGCGTTGTAAATTTTCGCCAGCAGAGGTCACTGTTTCGACGTTAACATGAACAATAGGCTTTTTGCAAAGCCCATATAATTGATGAAGCCGTTACGTGACTGTCATCAGAGTTTTGGAGAATACAAGACTCCCACCAGGCCTTGTTGCAGTGACACATCCCAAAATCCCGATCAAAGCTTGTGTTGTGGCTGAATTCAGCAGGAACTCCCACGAGGCAAAGCCCAATTTTCGAAGTTGCTGCTCAGGAAAGGAGAGAAACAATGCAGCATGACAGCAGCAGTTCAAAAGCTTCACTCTGCTGTTGCCTTTAGTCTGCTGGTGGCTTTAGTCTGCTGTTGCCTTTAGTCTGCTGGTGACTTTAGTCTGCTGGTGGCTTTACTCTGCCGGTGGCTTTAGTCTGCTGGTGGCTTTAGTCTGCTGTTGCCTTTAGTCTGCTGGTGGCTTTACTCTGCCGGTGGCTTTAGTCTGCTGTTGCCTTTAGTCTGCTGGTGGCTTTAGTCTGCTGGTGGCTTTAGTCTGCTGTTGCCTTTAGTCTGCTGGTGGCTTTAGTCTGCTGTTGCCTTTTCTCTGCTGTTGCCTTTAGTCTGCTGGTGGCTTTAGTCTGCTGGTGCCTTTAGTCTGCTGGTGGCTTTAGTCTGCTGTTGCCTTTTCTCTGCTGTTGCCTTTAGTCTGCTGGTGGCTTTAGTCTGCTGTTGCCTTTAGTCTGCTGGTGGCTTTAGTCTGTTGGTGGCTTTAGTCTGCTGCTGCCTTTTCTCTGCTGTTGCCTTTAGTCTGCTGGTGGCTTTAGTCTGCTGGTGGCTTTAATCTGCTGTTGCCTTTAGTCTGCTGGTGGCTTTACTCTGCCGGTGGCTTTAGTCTGCTGTTGCCTTTAGTCTGCTGGTGGCTTTAGTCTGCCGGTGGCTTTAGTCTGCCGGTGGCTTTAGTCTGCTGTTGCCTTTAGTCTGCTGGTGGCTTTAGTCTGCCGGTGGCTTTAGTCTGCTGTTGGCTTTAGTCTGCCGGTGGCTTTAGTCTGCTGTTGCCTTTAGTCTGCTGGTGGCTTTAGTCTGCTGTTGCCTTTAGTCTGCTGTTGCCTTTAGTCTGCTGGTGGCTTTAGTCTGCCGGTGGCTTTAGTCTGCTGTTGCCTTTAGTCTGCTGGTGGCTTTAGTCTGCCGGTGGCTTTAGTCTGCTGGTGGCTTTAGTCTGCCGGTGGCTTTAGTCTGCTGTTGCTTTTAGTCTGCTGGTGGCTTTAGTCTGCTGTTGCCTTTAGTCTGCTGGTGGCTTTAGTCTGCCGGTGGCTTTAGTCTGCTGTTGCCTTTAGTCTGCTGTTGGCTTTACTCTGGAGGAAGTAAATGACAAAGACTAATGTCTTTGTTACCCTGCAAGTGAAGTTTAGGGGATACCCCAGCAGCTTGGCGATTATGAACCTTCGTTTTCTGAGTATGAGTAGAGAAACCCATTGGTGCCCTTTCAATAACTGCACAATTTTCTGGGATGTTGTTAGCGGTTATAAAAAATGAATAAAAGTCTATTAGCTGCAATCAAAATCTTCCAATGAGACCACTTGCTTACTAATAATACTCAAATTTAATAATGGGATATAAATATAAACACAGCAATAAATACTCATTTTTAATGAGTGTACTCAGAGGTGTCATAAATAAGTAGAGGGAAACAGCAAGGCACAGTAGAATAATCTACACTGAGCTGTTCTTTCTTTATCTAACAGCCTGGGAAATGATAAATACCTCTGATTTATTGTAATTTAATATTTGTATAAATGAATATTCTAAACTTGGTTCTGCTGAACATTTGGTTCTTTTAGCCCCGAGGTTCCTCAGCACTGTCTCCTTCGGCTTGCTTTGGGGAGCGGATGAGAGCTTCTTAGTGAAAAACCCCAGTAAAAAGACAACACAAATGAACTCAGCTTCAACTGAATCAAACTATACTGGGGTTCAATTGTTTCAAATAACTATTGACCACAGTTTGATCTTCACCATCAGACAAAGCAGAGACAGGAATTTAAAACTGCAGTCACAGTCTTAATGAATTGCCCTTATTGATAAAGTGCCAGCATTTTGCCACCTCTGTGACCCCGTCAGAGATGATAATTCCTAAATAGCTACTCTCTCCCAGAGATTCGGACCAATCGTCTGCTGTGTTGACCTTCAGTCCCTGCATCAATTCTGAAGCGTTTTTGATGGCAGAACAGATGTAATGCTACAATTCAGCACTAGATGGCACTATCAACACCCTTGTGTTGTCATGAAGTTGGGGGAAACTAAAAGCATGCACATATTTACATGAACAGGGTTGGCCTCTGCAAACTGCACTAACACTCAGAAACACACTTTATTCATGTTTCCCTACCTTTGCTTGATATTTGTATGTTTGCATGTATATGTGTGTGTATGTATGTTGGGAGGCACTTATATGAACATCTTATGTGATGTGGCTAAGGGATGGCAGACAGGTGTGAGTCTTGCAGGTGAGGACACAGGTTTCATGCAGGTGAGGACACAGGTGTCTTGCAGGTGGAGAGGATGTGGTTTCCTTCACATTGAGTCTCTTCTAAATACAGGCTCTGAGAGTTGACAAAAAGAGTAAATGTTTAGCTTGAATGTCTCATTTTTTCCACACAGATATATTTATTACTTAAGAAGTGCCATTTAAATCCTTTGAAATGTTCATTAGCGAAGAAGAGCTCTGCAGAAGCTCTTTGTTAAACGTGCTATATGATGTGATATGTTCATTAAATGGTGCTAAGACAGAGAAATGAAAGAGTGTGAAAATAATTGGATGTAGCTTTTGGCAGTCCTTAAATGAGACTGTGCAGAGAGAGCAGCTTGCGTTTGTCATATAGCGTGTTTGATGTGTGTTTTATCAGGTAGAAACAGACTGCACTGAACAATCAACAATGGAGTGTCTATATTAAAATTATCACTATGTGCTGGATTCTGGAGTCTGCAGAGAGAATGTGTGTATGTGTGTGTGTGTGTGTGTGTGTGTGTGTGTTTGAGTGTGCAATGTGTGTGTTTGAGTTTGTGTGATGTGTAATGTGTGTTTATGTGTATAGTGTTCTGTGGCTGCTTACCTTCAGCAGTGTGACAGTAGGAGGGTACAGGGTGGCGTAGCTGCTTAGCTTCAGCAGTGTGACAGTAGAAGGGTACAGGGTGGTGTGTGCTTAGCTTCAGCAGTGTGACAGTAGGAGGGTACAGGGTGGTGTGTGCTTAGCTTCAGCAGTGTGACAGTAGAAAGGTACAGGGTGGTGTGGCTGCTTAGCTTCAGCAGTGTGACAGTAGGAGGGTACAGGGTGGTGTGGCTGCTTAGCTTCAGCAGTGTGACAGTAGGAGGGTACAGGGTGGTGTGGCTGCTTAGCTTCAGCAGTGTGACAGTAGAAGGGTACAGGGTGGTGTGGCTGCTTAGCTTCAGCAGTGTGACAGTAGAAGGGTACAGGGTGGTGTGGCTGCTTAGCTTCAGCAGTGTGACAGTAGGAGGGTACAGGGTGGTGTGGCTGCTTAGCTTCAGCAGTGTGACAGTAGAAGGGTACAGGGTGGTGTGGCTGCTTAGCTTCAGCAGTGTGACAGTAGAAGGGTACAGGGTGGTGTGGCTGCTTAGCTTCAGCAGTGTGACAGTAGAGGGGTACAGGGTAGTGTGGCTGCTTAGCTTCAGCAGTGTGACAGTAGATCCTTTTACAGTCATCCATCTGGATTAACTCTGTAAAAAGCAGCCAATTTTTAAATCAAATGTGTTGTACAAACACACCCCCATAGTCATACATGTAACTCCATGATAACTTGAGATGAAACTAATCTTGACAGGGCTGTAAAATGAATTTTTCTCTCCTTCCTGACAGTGAATCGATTGAAGCTGACAGAAATGATTTAACTTTTTGAATAAAGTGTGACGAACAACGTCTACAGTCCTCAGGCTTTGGCCAGACAGATTAGCTTTTTTTCTCTGTATTTTTTTATGTTTTTAAAGAAACCTGCGTGGGTTTCTGTCGATAAGGATGTCTGTGTATTGTCTGTATGTACAGTCAGTTTCACAGCATGTACAGAGTACACACCTCCAGTACACTCAGGGAACCTTGCATGTTTTTGTAAGGCAGACAATGCAGCAGTCAAGGTCTTCAGATTGTTAGAAAGTTTAAAAAATCTGGAAAGCTAACAACGTTAAACCAATTTGCGCTTTCAACACTTTTGAACAGAGAATTCTTAAAAAAAAAAAAAAAAGTATTCGCCATGTAAAAATCTGAGATTTATTTCCATGAATAAATGATCAGCAGCAGCGGATGCTGCCGATTCTGTGATGTTGACGGAGCAGAAAAACGTTCCCAACCACAGGGGAGTCTCACAGAAATTTCCCCCGATCTTCCGGAAAAGTTTTCTTTTGTTTGCTGCGTCCCTGATGTACCTACTGTTTGTAGGACAGCGCCAGGAGCTGTGCTGAGTCTCTATCACAGTCATTCAAGCTAACCCTTTCCTCAGCCAGCCTGGGACGGGCAGGAGGGAGGCCGTGGTGCGGTGACGTTACTGGATGTATTTGAGAGCACATTACTCTCCCTCCAGTCGCTCCTCGTTGGGATTTTACAGTGTCCTGTTTGTGAGCTCGTGCTGAGATGGTGAAGTGCTCTACTGTAAGCTGCACTCGAGGGACAGAACTGTGCCTGAAGAGACCTTCCTTCGAGGAGCAGGATATTATATGTGCAAATATAGTTCACAGGTTAACACGGTGTAAGTGTGCCGCGCTGTATATCTGCGCTCCGGCTAATCATACCAAGTTATCTAAATTGTGCTGGAAGCCAATCAGATATAAGCACTGGCAGAATTTCGCCCACACACTAAGGGATGGAAATAACAAAGAGGCGTAATATTTTCCACGCTCGCAATTTCATGGGGGAGAACAACATGCGCACAATTCGCGTTGCAAATGGTGCGAATATGTTCTGTTAACGGAAGGAAACAAAAAAAAGCTTTTTAGCGCCTGATTCCTGTGCATTTGTGCGGGCGGAAGGGGGAACACTGGTGGTAACGCGGTCAAGACGCTGCGCTTATTTATTTATTTATTTATTTATTTTCTGTGACGGAAGCGCAGCGAACAGACCCT
>JAFBMS010000550.1:0-25000 GCA_019788955.1 Albula glossodonta | reverse complement strand
CACTCTACATCCACAGCATAACTGACAGTAAGACAAGAGTGTTCAGCACACAATAAAGCCCCTTCGTCCCATGTGTAAAGCTTGTGTGTGTGTATATGAGTGTGTGTGAGTGTGTGCCTAAGTGTGTGCATGTGTGTGTGTGTATTTGTGTGTGTGTGTGTGCATTTGAGTGTGTGTGTGTGTATTTGTGTGTGTGTGTGTGTGTGTGTGTGTTGTACTGTACTTTAGTCCCAGCAGACTCAGAAGGAGCTGATCTGGGTCACTTCCCCCCCATGGCTTGCAGCTCCAGGCGTCTCCAGCCGGCTGAGCTCCAGGCCTAGTCAGGAAGGGTGGCTGTTGCCATGGGTGCTGTTGCCACGGGCGCTGTTGGTTCGGGTGCGCTCCTGGTTGGCGGGCGGCGGATCTGCGCAGTCAAAGGGCATCTCCCTGGCGACGCTGCGCAGCCGGCTGCTCTGCTGCAGCTCCAGGGGGAAGCTGAAGCCCTGCGGCTGGCAGAAGCCGCGGAAGCAGCGCTTAAAGTTCTCATCCAGGAAGGCATAGAGCACGGGGTTCAGGCTGCTGTTGGCATAGCCCAGCGCAATGCAGAAGTGCATGAGTGCCACGGTCAGCAGGCTGCCCAGGTTCACGCCCAGCGACTGCGCCAGTGCCATGACCTGCACCGGCGTCCAGCACACCACGAATGCCGCCACCACCACCAGCACCATGCGTGTGATGCGCCGCAGGTTGCGGTCCTTCTCCCGCGAGCCCGACAGCACGCGCACGCTCCGCAGTCGCCGCACCATCAGGCTGTAGCACACACTGATGATCGCCACGGGAACCACGAAGGAGAACACGAACACACAGGTGCCAAAGACTGGGTCCCAGTAACTGCGTGGGTCGGGCAGCATCACGATGCACTCAATACCTGCAGGGAGATGGGTCAGGGATTATACGCTGGGGAGCACCCACACACCACAGATCTTAGGGGTTTGCAGGGTTAATTCCATGATAGGGCACAGCTGCTGCACCTTTGAGTGATGCACTTAACCTGTTAGGCTGTAAAAATGGATACTGAACAAAAACATATTTATGTACACTAAATATAAATTTTTACAACCAAATAAACAAAAGTTAATGTCTGAATTCAAATTTACAATACCTATAGAATTTCATTTTTATGGTGGTGGGCAGTAAACACATAAGAAGGTGAACAGTATTCTCAGAAGAGTAAAAAAAGGGCTTTTTGTAACAAACCCAAAGTGAGAGAGACTCACCCCTGCAAGGGATGTGAGAGGTATCTGATTGGCTCTCTGTGAGGGATGTGAGAGGTATCTGATTGGCTCTCTGTGAGGGATGTGAGAGGTATCTGATTGGCTCTCTGTGAGAGATGTGAGAGATGTCTGATTGGCTCTCTGTGAGGGATGTGAGAGGTATCTGATTGGCTCTCTGTGAGGGATGTGAGAGGTATCTGATTGGCTCTCTGTGAAGGATCTGAGAGGTATCTGATTGGCTCTCTGTGAGGGATGTGAGAGGTATCTGATTGGCTCTCTGTGAGGGATGTGAGAGGACTGCTCTCTGAGCTTGCCTGCATCTGTTTCCATACACTTTGTTCATTCCCTTTGTTTTCAGCACCGGTAGTTTGCTCTGAGCTCTCACATTCAGGAGGCTCTCAGCCAGTGTAAATTGCCCTTGATAACACCATTTACCCAGCTCCAAATAAACACTAAAAACCATAATGAAGTGCAAGGTGTGGAAATGTTGCTTAAGGCGATATTACGTTAATAAGCTCAGGAGGAGAGGCAGTTTGCTGGTTATAGCCTCTCGCTGAAGCAGAGCCGCAAAGACACAATTATACATGATAAAACTCGATATGAGACGAGCTTCTGCAGCATTAACCCTGCTATAATAATTCTCCAGAGAGTGGGAGAGTAAAGGCACAAATGCATCTGTGAGCAGTGGTGACCGGGGGCCAAACCCAGCACAGAGCCCAAGAGAGAGGATGGGGATGCACGTATAGTCCAACTTCAGACATACAGACTTCAGAGTCATGGACTAAATGTGGTATGAAACCAGAAGAATTAAAATGCAATTACAGTTTACCAGGAGCAAGCTTGACTATGATATGGAGTACAAAGACAAGCGTTAAACTGAAACCTCACACTTTCCACAGTTTAATAATATTGTAACAACTAGCTAAGTACATTGTGGGAAAATCAACAGTGCTTGACAAAGGGAAGAGGCATGACAGAATCAAACAGTTCCCATAGAAAAGTTGACAGGTCAATGAAGAGAAGATATTTTGTTTGAAAAACAACATAAAACAAGATTGCAGTAGGTTTAATTAATGTTTAAACTGATGCATAAACCTGCCAAATGAGGAGCCTTATTCAAAAAGATGACAGTAATAAAATGTAAGATTTCAATACATAAAGCAGGTCATTACCTGTCATATGAAGCAGTAAGTCACCCTCAGTTCATTAGGAAAGAAGCTGAGCAGCATTAAGACACAATGGGCAGAGGGTTCTGTGAGGCTCATAGTTAAATCAGACTGCCAGCACTATCACAGGAAGACACTATCACAACAAGGAGTTCTATATCATTGACTTAGCTGAACCAATCAAAATAACCTCCACTGATTAGCATATCATAGCTCCACCCATTCTTGGTGAAACCAAGCCTCACCCATCTCCCAGCCTTGTTTTTTTTTTTTTTTTTTTTTTTTTTTTAGCAAGGAAAATCTTTTTGTTAAAAAAGAATTATGCCTTTCAAACAAGCATAAAACCTGTAACTGCAGAGGAACTTGTGCTACTCGGCACTTTGAACATTTTCACTTCTGTCAGAATTACAGTCATCGTCCGCCCACGGCTCCACCCCCAAAACACACTCAAAGGTCAGTAAAAGGTCACCGCTTCAAAAGCCTCCATCTTGGCTCTTCCACGCAAAAGCTGTCCAGAAATTTCCACAACCACGTAATTCTCATCACATCTCTGAAATGGCAGAGGGACAGGCAGGGAGGGCAGAAGCAGAGAGAAGGCTTGGATCTGCTCTCCGTCTCTTTGAGAGTGGAATCATCTGTGTTTGACGTACTCCTGCAGAGCAGCTGAGCACAGAGGGCTTTCAGACATAAGAAACACTGCAGATACACTGCAGAGCAACAAACACACAACACACACACACTGCTGATACACTGCAGAGCAACAAACACACAACACACACACACTGCTGATACACTGCAGCGAAACAAACACACAACACACACACTGCTGATACACTGCAGAGCAACAAACACACAACACACACACACTGCTGATACACTGCAGAGCAACAAACACACAACACACACACTGCTGATACACTGCAGCGAAACAAACACACAACACACACACTGCTGATACACTGCAGAGACACAAACACACAACACACACACACTGCTGATACACTGCAGAGCAACAAACACACAACACACACACTGCTGATACACTGCAGAGACACAAACACACAACACACACACACTGCTGATACACTGCAGAGCAACAAACACACAACACACACACTGCTGACACACTGCAGAGCAAAAAACACACAACACACAGACACTGCTGATACACTGCAGAGCAACAAAAACACAACACACACACTGCTGATACACTGCAGAGCAACAAACACACAACACACACACTGCTGATACACTGCAGAGCAACAAACACACAACACACACACTGCTGATACACTGCAGAGCAACAAACACACAACACACACACTGCTGATACACTGCAGAGACACAAACACACACCACACACACACTGCTGATACACTGCAGAGCAACAAACACACAACACACACACTGCTGACACACTGCAGAGAAATAAACACACAACACACACACACTGCTGATACACTGCAGAGCAACAAAAACACAACACACACACTGCTGACACACTGCAGAGCAACAAACACACAACACACACACTGCTGATACACTGCAGAGCAAAAAACACACAACACACACACTGCTGACACACTGCAGAGAAACAAACACACAACACACACACTGCTGATACACTGCAGAGCAACAAAAACACAACACACACACTGCTGATACACTGCAGAGCAACAAACACACAACACACACACTGCTGATACACTGCAGAGCAACAAACACACAACACACACACTGCTGATACACTGCAGAGCAACAAACACACAACACACACACTGCTGATACACTGCAGAGACACAAACACACAACACACACACACTGCTGATACACTGCAGAGCAACAAACACACAACACACACACTGCTGACACACTGCAGAGAAACAAACACACAACACACACACACTGCTGATACACTGCAGAGCAACAAAAACACAACACACACACTGCTGACACACTGCAGAGAAACAAACACACAACACACACACTGCTGATACACTGCAGAGCAAAAAACACACAACACACACACTGCTGATACACTGCAGAGCAACAAACACACAACACACACACTGTTGATACACTGCAGCAAAACAAACACACAACACACACCCTGCTGATACACTGCAGAGCAACAAACACACAACACACACACATTGCTGATACACTGCAGAGCAACAAACACACAACACACACACTGCTGATACACTGCAGAGCAACAAACACACAACACACACACTGCTGATACACTGCAGAGCAACAAACACACACTGCTGATACACTGCAGAGCAACAAACACACAAACACACACACTGCTGATACACTGCAGAGCAACAAACACACAAACACACACACTGCTGATACACTGCAGAGCAACAAACACACACTGCTGATACACTGCAGAGCAACAAACACACAAACACACACACTGCTGATACACTGCAGAGTGACACAAACACACAAACACACAACACAAAAACACAAACACAGACACTGCCGATACACTGCGGAGTGATAAACACACAAACACACAACACAAAAACACAAACACACACACTGCCGATACACTGCTGAGTGACAAAAAGGGGAACATACATGCTAGTGCAAACTAAAAGCTTTCACTTAAGGTGTAACACTCTCTTCAGAAATGATTGTGTTTGTACGGTAACAACATGACATTTCCATTGAAATTGAATAATGTTTTTTAGGTTGAGGAAATTCTAGTTTTCAAGACTTTGAGCTATAATCAGCAACAATGAAGGACCAGCTGGAAATGAGAAAGAGAAAGAGAGAAAAGCAGAATAACAGGTATTGTATTTTCTGTAAAATATTCCTCTGGAATATGCGTCCATATTCCATGATAGTCCTTAACGACTGCAGTGGCTGCTGGTGGTCTGCAGCACGTCAGCACTGATTCATGTAATTGATTGCCTTAATAGTTCACATAATCAGACATCCTTAGTCTTTTTAAGAGCATACATCATTTAATCAAAAGGGGCTTAACTCATTTTAAGTCATTTTAAGTGCACTTGCTGGTCAATTGCAGAATAAAAAGAGCACACTCCACAGGACATGTTTGCTTGCCTGCAATAAAATAGAAAATAATCAGAGAAACATACAGGTGGGTTCAAATCCTGAGATCAACCTTCCATTCAGGTGGTCTCAGGCTTTTGTACTTAAAAACCTACCGAAATCAAGCCCTCCATGCCAAACCTTCAGACTCTCGCTGACCCCTGTGCTCACTGGGCTCCCCATCTGAAACACTTTAACCCTTTACATGCCAGTAACATTTAACCCTTTAGATGCCAGTAACATTTAAAAAGTATCACCGGCAGACTATTCGCTGACAGGCTTCAATAAAACATGTTGCTACACCAAATGGCAGAATCATGTCAAAAAGAGAGTTCGGTTCTCAATGTTGGAGAATATTGATGCTTCTTTTAAAATTGACTCACATCTGCAGAAAATGTTGTGGTGTCTAAAGGGTTAAATGATTTCAAACGAAACCTTTTGAGGCTGCAGAGGTGCTGTCCTTAGATGGAGGGACAGGAGGGCTGCCGTACCCCATAGACTGGAGGCTGCAGGTTCTAATCCAGAGCAGGGATTCTATCCCATTAATACTGTATGGGGGGGGGGTTATGCTGTTTTAAGTGATAAGAAAATGAGAGTTTGATCAGATCACTGCTACTTTGCGTGGCAAAAGTGTGAATGTGTGAGGCACTTGACTCTCTCTAAAGGAAATATCTGATGCCAAAGGGCGATGCAAGAGGCAGTGGTTGGGTTCATACGCTCGCTGGATGGAGCCTCCTGCCCCATCCCCCCTACTTTCCGTTACACTGTGTTTCAGTGGAATTTCACTTGTTTACACATTTCCCCTTTAAATTAATAGATTAAAAAAATCAGACAGTCAGAAGGTGCGTACCGTTAGGCTCCACCTCCACTTCTCCCATCACCATGGCAGGCGCGCCGATGGCGGAGGCCAGCGCCCACACGCAGACGTTCACCACCTTGGCCTTGGCGGGCGTGCGCATGTCCAGGGCCTTAACCGGGTGGCACACGGCGATGTAGCGGTCGACGCTCATCATGGTGAGTGTGAACGTGCTGGTGAACATGTTGTAGTAGTCGATGGAGATCACCACCTTGCACAGGAGGTTCCCGAAGGGCCAGAACCCCAGGAAGACGTCGGCCCCCTGGAAGGGCAGCGTGGCCAGCACCAGAGAGTCCGCCAGGGCCAGGTTAAAGATGTAGATGTTTGTGGCCGTCTTCATCTTCGTGTACCTGCATGGTGAGACACGCCCACAAAAACACACCAACCAATAAAAATATAATAAAACAATAACGCTGTGAAATGATTGGCTGTCTGCATCTTTGAGCACCTGAATACATACAAAAACAAAACCAAGCTAAATACAATAAAACAGTGGCCTCCCCAGTATGGATCTCCAGGCATGGGTGTCAAAGGTGTGGCTGGGACTCAAACATCCAGTCACCGGCAAGCGAGTCAACCTCCTGGAGACCCCAAGAGTACAACATTAATGTATGTAACCAGTTTCAATGTTTGTTTTATACTTGACAATTAGTTCATTACTAGCATATTAGTTCATGCTAATTAAGCAGACCTTACTGAAAAAACCATTGCAGGATTTTTCATTTTCACATATTGCTTTGTGAAAGAAAGGTTATTAATTAGTGTGTGTGAGTGTGCCCTTAGCAGCAGTGCTGGAGGGAGCGCCGGCATGCAGTTGAACATGTGATTTCATTTCCAGCGTCGGCGATGAGCCAGTGCAGAAACACTTTCTCTGAGAAAAGTTTGAGCAGAAATAAATGCTCCTCTGGCCTCTGAGCTTCATCCTGAGCCGCGACCTCATCGCTGGAGCTGAGCAGTGCAGCGCAGATTGCGAGTGGTTACGCAACAGAGGGAATGGGAGCAATGAGGAAAATCAACTCAATGTTTAAATAGCAACAAAGAGCCATGCTATGTTTAAATAGGAACCATTGGGAAAACAATGCTATGGAGTAAATAGTCACCAAACAGTAAACTGTGCTATGTTCACGTAGGGACCATAAGGAAATGTGTGTTATATTAACATAGGGACCATAAGGAAATGTGCGTTATATTAACATAGGGACCATAAGGAAATGTGCGTTATATTAACATAGGGACCATAAGGAAATGTGCGTTATATTAACATAGGGACCATAAGGAAATGTGCGTTATATTCGCATAGGGACCATAAGGAAATGTGCGTTATATTCGCATAGGGACCATAAGGAAATGTGCGTTATATTCACATAGGGACCATAAGGAAATGTGCGTTATATTAACATAGGGACCATAAGGAAATGTGCGTTATATTCGCATAGGGACCATAAGGAAATGTGCGTTATATTAACATAGGGACCATAAGGAAATGTGCGTTATATTAACATAGGGACCATAAGGAAATGTGCGTTATATTAACATAGGGACCATAAGGAAATGTGCGTTATATTAACATAGGGACCATAAGGAAATGTGCGTTATATTCGCATAGGGACCATAAGGAAATGTGCGTTATATTAACATAGGGACCATAAGGAAATGTGCGTTATATTCGCATAGGGACCATAAGGAAATGTGCGTTATATTCACATAGGGACCATAAGGAAATGTGCGTTATATTAACATAGGGACTATAAGGAAATGTGCGTTATATTCGCATAGGGACTATAAGGAAATGTGCGTTATATTAACATAGGGACCATAAGGAAATGTGTGTTATATTCGCATAGGGACCATAAGGAAATGTGCGTTATATTCGCATAGGGACCATAAGGAAATGTGCGTTATATTCACATAGGGACCATAAGGAAATGTGCGTTATATTAACATAGGGACCATAAGGAAATGTGCGTTATATTCACATAGGGACTATAAGGAAATGTGTGTTATATTAACATAGGGACCATAAGGAAATGTGCGTTATATTCACATAGGGACCATAAGGAAATGTGCGTTATATTAACATAGGGACCATAAGGAAATGTGCGTTATATTAACATAGGGACCATAAGGAAATGTGCGTTATATTAACATAGGGACCATAAGGAAATGTGCGTTATATTAACATAGGGACCATAAGGAAATGTGCGTTATATTAACATAGGGACTATAAGGAAATGTGTGTTATATTCGCATAGGGACCATAAGGAAATGTGTGTTATATTCACATAGGGACCATAAGGAAATGTGCGTTATATTAACATAGGGACCATAAGGAAATGTGCGTTATATTAGCATAGGGACCATAAGGAAATGTGCGTTATATTAACATAGGGACCATAAGGAAATGTGCGTTATATTAACATGGGACCATAAGGAAATGTGCGTTATATTAACATAGGGACCATAAGGAAATGTGCGTTATATTAACATAGGGACCATAAGGAAATGTGCGTTATATTCACATAGGGACCATAAGGAAATGTGCGTTATATTAACATAGGGACTATAAGGAAATGTGCGTTATATTAACATAGGGACCATAAGGAAATGTGCGTTATATTAACATAGGGACCATAAGGAAATGTGCGTTATATTAACATAGGGACTATAAGGAAATGTGCGTTATATTAACATAGGGACCATAAGGAAATGTGCGTTATATTAACATAGGGACCATAAGGAAATGTGCGTTATATTCACGTAGGGACCATAAGGAAATGTGTGTTATATTCACATAGGGACCATAAGGAAATGTGCGTTATATTCACATAGGGACCATAAGGAAATGTGTGTTATATTAACATAGGGACCATAAGGAAATGTGCGTTATATTAACATAGGGACCATAAGGAAATGTGTGTTATATTAACATAGGGACCATAAGGAAATGTGCGTTATATTAACATAGGGACCATAAGGAAATGTGCGTTATATTAACATAGGGACCATAAGGAAATGTGCGTTATATTAACATAGGGACCATAAGGAAATGTGCGTTATATTAACATAGGGACCATAAGGAAATGTGCGTTATATTAACATAGGGACCATAAGGAAATGTGTGTTATATTCGCATAGGGACCATAAGGAAATGTGCGTTATATTCACATAGGGACCATAAGGAAATGTGCGTTATATTCACATAGGGACCATAAGGAAATGTGTGTTATATTCGCATAGGGACCATAAGGAAATGTGCGTTATATTCGCATAGGGACCATAAGGAAATGTGCGTTATATTAACATAGGGACCATAAGGAAATGTGCGTTATATTCGCATAGGGACCATAAGGAAATGTGCGTTATATTAACATAGGGACCATAAGGAAATGTGCGTTATATTAACATAGGGACTATAAGGAAATGTGCGTTATATTCGCATAGGGACCATAAGGAAATGTGCGTTATATTAACATAGGGACTATAAGGAAATGTGCGTTATATTCGCATAGGGACCATAAGGAAATGTGCGTTATATTCGCATAGGGACCATACGGAAATGTGCGTTATATTAACATAGGGACTATAAGGAAATGTGCGTTATATTAACATAGGGACCATAAGGAAATGTGTGTTATATTAACATAGGGACCATAAGGAAATGTGCGTTATATTAACATAGGGACCATAAGGAAATGTGCGTTATATTCACATAGGGACCATAAGGAAATGTGTGTTATATTCACATAGGGACCATAAGGAAATGTGCGTTATATTCACATAGGGACCATAAGGAAATGTGCGTTATATTCACATAGGGACCATAAGGAAATGTGTGTTATATTCGCATAGGGACCATAAGGAAATGTGCGTTATATTAACATAGGGACCATAAGGAAATGTGCGTTATATTAACATAGGGACCATAAGGAAATGTGCGTTATATTCGCATAGGGACCATAAGGAAATGTGCGTTATATTAACATGGGACCATAAGGAAATGTGCGTTATATTAACATGGGACCATAAGGAAATGTGCGTTATATTCACATAGGGACCATAAGGAAATGTGCGTTATATTAACATAGGGACCATAAGGAAATGTGCGTTATATTCACATAGGGACCATAAGGAAATGTGTGTTATATTAACATAGGGACCATAAGGAAATGTGCGTTATATTAACATAGGGACCATAAGGAAATGTGTGTTATATTAACATAGGGACCATAAGGAAATGTGCGTTATATTAACATAGGGACCATAAGGAAATGTGCGTTATATTAACATAGGGACCATAAGGAAATGTGCGTTATATTAACATAGGGACCATAAGGAAATGTGCGTTATATTAACATAGGGACCATAAGGAAATGTGCGTTATATTAACATAGGGACCATAAGGAAATGTGTGTTATATTCGCATAGGGACCATAAGGAAATGTGCGTTATATTCACATAGGGACCATAAGGAAATGTGCGTTATATTCACATAGGGACCATAAGGAAATGTGCGTTATATTAACATAGGGACCATAAGGAAATGTGCGTTATGTTAACATAGGGACCATAAGGAAATGTGTGTTATATTCGCATAGGGACCATAAGGAAATGTGCGTTATATTAACATAGGGACCATAAGGAAATGTGTGTTATATTCGCATAGGGACCATAAGGAAATGTGTGTTATATTCGCATACGGACCATAAGGAAATGTGCGTTATATTAACATAGGGACCATAAGGAAATGTGCGTTATATTAACATAGGGACCATAAGGAAATGTGCGTTATATTCGCATAGGGACCATAAGGAAATGTGCGTTATATTCACATAGGGACCATAAGGAAATGTGCGTTATATTCGCATAGGGACCATAAGGAAATGTGCGTTATATTAACATAGGGACCATAAGGAAATGTGTGTTATATTAACATAGGGACCATAAGGAAATGTGTGTTATATTAACATAGGGACTATAAGGAAATGTGCGTTATATTAACATAGGGACCATAAGGAAATGTGTGTTATATTAACATAGGGACCATAAGGAAATGTGCGTTATATTAACATAGGGACCATAAGGAAATGTGTGTTATATTCACATAGGGACCATAAGGAAATGTGCGTTATATTAACATAGGGACCATAAGGAAATGTGTGTTATATTCGCATAGGGACCATAAGGAAATGTGCGTTATATTCGCATAGGGACCATAAGGAAATGTGCATTATATTCACATAGGGACCATAAGGAAATGTGTGTTATATTCACATAGGGACCATAAGGAAATGTGCGTTATATTAACATAGGGACCATAAGGAAATGTGCGTTATATTAACATAGGGACCATAAGGAAATGTGCGTTATATTAACATAGGGACCATAAGGAAATGTGCGTTATATTAACATAGGGACCATAAGGAAATGTGCGTTATATTCGCATAGGGACCATAAGGAAATGTGTGTTATATTCGCATAGGGACCATAAGGAAATGTGCGTTATATTAACATAGGGACCATAAGGAAATGTGCGTTATATTCGCATAGGGACCATAAGGAAATGTGCGTTATATTAACATAGGGACCATAAGGAAATGTGTGTTATATTAACATAGGGACCATAAGGAAATGTGCGTTATATTAACATAGGGACCATAAGGAAATGTGTGTTATATTCGCATAGGGACCATAAGGAAATGTGTGTTATATTCACATAGGGACCATAAGGAAATGTGCGTTATATTCACATAGGGACCATAAGGAAATGTGCGTTATATTAACATAGGGACTATAAGGAAATGTGCGTTATATTCACATAGGGACCATAAGGAAATGTGCGTTATATTCACATAGGGACCATAAGGAAATGTGCGTTATATTAACATAGGGACCATAAGGAAATGTGCGTTATATTCGCATAGGGACCATAAGGAAATGTGCGTTATATTAACATAGGGACCATAAGGAAATGTGTGTTATATTCGCATAGGGACCATAAGGAAATGTGCGTTATATTAACATAGGGACCATAAGGAAATGTGCGTTATATTCGCATAGGGACCATAAGGAAATGTGCGTTATATTCACATAGGCACCATAAGGAAATGTGCGTTATATTAACATAGGGACCATAAGGAAATGTGCGTTATATTAACATAGGGACCATAAGGAAATGTGCGTTATATTAACATAGGGACCATAAGGAAATGTGCGTTATATTAACATAGGGACCATAAGGAAATGTGCGTTATATTAACATAGGGACCATAAGGAAATGTGCGTTATATTAACATAGGGACCATAAGGAAATGTGCGTTATATTCGCATAGGGACCATAAGGAAATGTGCGTTATATTAACATAGGGACCATAAGGAAATGTGCGTTATATTCACATAGGGACCATAAGGAAATGTGCGTTATATTCGCATAGGGACCATAAGGAAATGTGCGTTATATTCGCATAGGGACCATAAGGAAATGTGCGTTATATTCGCATAGGGACCATAAGGAAATGTGCGTTATATTAACATAGGGACCATAAGGAAATGTGCGTTATATTAACATAGGGACCATAAGGAAATGTGCGTTATATTAACATAGGGACCATAAGGAAATGTGCGTTATATTAACATAGGGACCATAAGGAAATGTGCGTTATATTAACATAGGGACCATAAGGAAATGTGCGTTATATTCGCATAGGGACCATAAGGAAATGTGCGTTATATTAACATAGGGACTATAAGGAAATGTGCGTTATATTCACATAGGGACCATAAGGAAATGTGCGTTATATTCGCATAGGGACCATAAGGAAATGTGCGTTATATTAACATAGGGACCATAAGGAAATGTGTGTTATATTAACATAGGGACCATAAGGAAATGTGTGTTATATTCGCATAGGGACCATAAGGAAATGTGCGTTATATTCGCATAGGGACCATAAGGAAATGTGCGTTATATTAACATAGGGACCATAAGGAAATGTGCGTTATATTAACATAGGGACCATAAGGAAATGTGCGTTATATTAACATAGGGACCATAAGGAAATGTGCGTTATATTAACATAGGGACCATAAGGAAATGTGCGTTATATTAACATAGGGACCATAAGGAAATGTGCGTTATATTCACATAGGGACCATAAGGAAATGTGCGTTATATTAACATAGGGACCATAAGGAAATGTGCGTTATATTAACATAGGGACCATAAGGAAATGTGCGTTATATTAACATAGGGACCATAAGGAAATGTGCGTTATATTAACATAGGGACCATAAGGAAATGTGCGTTATATTAACATAGGGACCATAAGGAAATGTGCGTTATATTAACATAGGGACCATAAGGAAATGTGTGTTATATTCGCATAGGGACCATAAGGAAATGTGTGTTATATTCACATAGGGACCATAAGGAAATGTGCGTTATATTAACATAGGGACCATAAGGAAATGTGCGTTATATTAACATAGGGACCATAAGGAAATGTGCGTTATATTAACATAGGGACCATAAGGAAATGTGCGTTATATTAACATAGGGACTGTGCAGAAAACTGCCAAAGCTTTGCCAGTGCCAGTACGCAGAGCCGCCCTGATATTCCGTTGCTATTCCAGGAAACCAGACCACCTGCATCTTTGTTTGTTTGTTTGGGTCGCACCCCATCGGGGACCCCGGTTTATTTCAGAGCATGCTGTTCATAAATCTCTCTGCCCCCTTTTTGTGTTTATAAAACCACAGCTGCCAAATTTAAAAGTGGCGGGAGTGTATGATCGATGCCCCCCTGTGGTGTGTATGATTGTGGAGCTGGGCCACCCTCCTCTGAATACTGTAATTAGCCCACTCTGCATCCGCCCCGCGCAGAGCAAAGCCAGCGTTCCACCCTCACCGCCCCGACGCGTTCCACACGATCTGCGCGCCCAGCGACTGCTTAGTTACCAACCTAGCAACATGGAGTTTAAAATAGAACACCCCTTTCGGTGCACTCGTGTGCCTGAGCATAGCTGTTCTGCAGAGAGAAACTGCGCCTATTGCCCTTGCAGATGTACATAAACACAGGATTTATGGTTTGGATGTCTGCGAATGAGAGTAATGGGCTCTGGGTTCTGTGGTGTAGTCTTTTGTGCTCATTGCTTTTCCTAAAGTTCACCTTGAAAAGTATCATTAGATAGCATAAGGGCTGTCAAAATGAACGCATTAATTTGTGTTGGTCATATAAAATGCTAAACAGGCTGGTTTAAATTCACGCAGTTAATCACGTGTCCTCATGTGGAGCTGCACGGTGAATACGGTAGATGGGAAAGTCTGCAGGGGACTAACGATGTTCTGCATGCAAATAAATTCCCTCCCGGATGAGGGTCTGGGGGCGTTCTGACTGCCAGCGCTGGCGGAGGAGATTATTATCATCTTCTAGCAGTTCTTCATCACACTGTCTTCTCGCAGTTTGAGCAAGCTGACAACTTATTTACAGTTTACAGCGAAGCTTGGAAATGACATTAAGTATGCCCGAATAAGGCATTCAACACCACTGCTGTTTCTCCCCAGAGAGAGAAGCAGGTCCGACAGGCGCCTCTTACGGGCGGAGACCCTGTGACAGTCTGATGTCCGAGCTCATTAGCACATGCCAACCAGGTCATATACCAGGTCACACAGAGGAGTGGGTCATGTGACCAGACTGGCTCATTTTACGCACGTTTATAAAACCTGTGCTAATATGCACCCTGCTTGCGGCCCGGCCATGAGACTCACATTTTACTGAGCATTTAGATCCTGACTATCAGCTCAAGCCAATCATTCGGTAAATAGTTTTGATCTGAAGCGATAAGCCCCTGAGAGTCCTACATCGTTCCCTTTTGTAACGGTTGTGTTTATACGGTACGAAACACGCTTCGCTGTGGCTCTTGTTATGGATATTTTGGCCCTTGAGAAGTCAGAAAGCGTGGCAGGGCTGGGCTGCGCCGAACGGCAGGCTCAGCGGTGACATCACTTCCATTTGTCGACTCTGCTGAAGGGATATGTAGATCATCAGTGAGAGGAAATGGGGGACAAACATGTACTTTCCTTCGGCAGCCATTACTCATAACAATGGGTAGGATGGAATTTCAAGTGTCCCCCTGTTTTATGCAACACTGAAAGAGGAAATGTGTGTATGGAAAAATGACAAGGGGAGAGTTCCTTCCTGTTTTTTGGGTCCAGTTTTGTGGAGACACAGTCACAGAGCACTCAGACACGGCATCGGGCTGGATTCATATAGTAATATTATGGACATCCTCCATCTGCTACAGTGGCCGCACAGGAGTTGGATGAAAGATAAAAAAAATGCATTTTTGTTTAATTCCCCACATGGTCATTTCAATTTCAACATCAAAAAAATCCTGGGCTGCTGCAAAACTAATTTGTAAAGTTTTTAGAACAAAAAATTGTATGCAAATTAAGCTCAGTCATGGCATCTCTGCCGGAGGCCATTTCAAAGCACTTGTGAAACAGCCCATAATTTTCACATTTTCCCCTTTGTAAAACGGCACTGCTTTCAAAGGGGACTTCAAACTTCAGCTGTGTTTATCTGATACCTCCATGTGCAGATACAAGACAGGACACAGGAAAACAAGATTTTGACCTTAGCGGTCTGAAACCGGGCGTGTTTCAGCACATAGACAAACCGTTATGGAGACAGGAAGCACTACGTCTGTGTTACGTTACATCCATCCTTCAGGCAGTTCTATCCAGGAGGCTTTACTGACTGAGGTGAGCAAAGGCGTCACACACACCAACGTTAACCATAGAGGTCAGTGACACGCGTAGGACAGCACCAGTGATGAAATCACCTAAAGCACCTGAAACGACGCGACCATGGCATCGTAGGGTGCAAAGACACATTCTGGTACAGGTACAGCAGAGCTCCACTCTGCAAGCTTGAGTTGAGTTACTTCTGTCTGGGAGTTTGAGCTGCGCAATTCAATTATGTTGCCCGAGGACGACCAAATAATCAAGCGCTCAGCTCTGGTCTGAGGGACTTTAAGGGAGAGATCGCAACAGCAAGGGGGGGCCCAGGCACTTTCCTATGGGTGTGTATGCATGAGCGAGCTGGCACTGAGCACACTGCACCCAGACATAACTGTACATGCTAACATTACTGTACATACTAACATTACTGTAAATACTAACATTACTGTACATGCTAACATTACTGTACATGCTAACATTACTCTAAATACTAACATTACTGTACATGCTAACATTACTGTAAATACTAACATTACTGTACATACTAACATTACTGTAAATACTAACATTACTGTACATGCTAACATTACTGTACATGCTAACATTACTGTAAATACTAACATTACTGTACATGCTAACACTACTGTAAATACTAACATTACTGTACATGCTAACATTACTGTACATGCTAACACTACTGTAAATACTAACATTACTGTACATACTAACATTACTGTAAATACTAACATTACTGTACATACTAACATTACTGTACATACTAACATTACTGTACATACAGACTAAAGAGCCCCACACAGGGCTAACCACCCTGAGCAGTGATCAGAGTCCCTCCTCACACTGTATCTCTCCCAGCCTGACAAACGCATGTATAATATAATAACCGCCTTGTTACTGGGGTGGTAAAAATGTCCCATTTTATGCAATGATTTCTCATTTGGGTGCCGTGTAGGAGTAATAATATCCTGACGCTCCTCATCGATGTGACACTGTGACATCATGACCATAATCGCGTTATGTTTATTACTGACATGGCAGACAGCGTTGCCCCGAGAGATGCACATTTTTACAGCTCATATTCACACACATAACCCCCACCCCCCCATCGCCCTTGCCCTTACAGTGTAAGTTTCTCTCTCTCTTTTCTCTCGTAGCCAGTCTCAGGGCTCCAATATCACACACACTGCTACCTGTTCAAGGTTTGAGTTTGATACTCCAAACCAGCCTGTGTCTTTCAGAACAATATTCCCGTCATATGTCTGCTAGTTAAGCTGAGTTCGGCCAAAAAAATGGTTTCCATCATCCAGCCCTTATTCTGTTCCCCCAGGTGAAAATGCATTATGCATTTGAATTGTGGATGGACCTCCATTTTCATCTTATCACTCATGAAAGCAAAGTAAATTTTTCATTTTGCGCTGGATCTCAGAATGTATTTGACGCCCACCATTATGTTTTACTAAAGACTGAAGGAGAAGCATCAGGTGCTGTTTACTTCTTACATGTGTGAGAGCCATTGTCTGTAATGCTCTTTCTATATGGGAACAATAAACACTCTGGGTGCATGGCCTCATTTTCGCCATAGCAGTAGGAGACACAATCATGCCTGCTTCTGACTCACGCACTGTTCTGCCCTCTTTCATATTCAGATACTAACTGTGTGCTGCTGGAAAGGAGCCTTTTCTCTTACTATTTCTAACAGAACGCGATAGGTAAAGGCCTTCTGCCTCCGAGGGCTGTTTAGGTAATGAATGAAGAGAGGGGGCCTGGTTACTGATTTGGTTGAAGTTTGTGTCGGCACGGTTGCTGCCCCTTCCCCCTTCCCTCTGCCTCCTACATGCTGTGAGGGCGTGCAAAACATCATCTGTGAAAATGACTAAAAAAGGAAGTATTGGTTTGGGAGAGCCAGACGGTGCTATGCTCTGTGAGCTCCTCTCTGACCCGGGTCACTTTAGCGTTGGCGCTCACGTGAGTCACCATAGAAACTCAGCTGCAGTGATTCAGCCAGCACACAGGTCTTACTGCACACCTGTAAACCCCCCTCTGTCCACAGGTGAGAGGTGGACCTCTGGCTGAAATGTGGTCTGTCTTTGGTATTATTATATGCTTGAAGTTCAGGCTTTCTCCTGTGTCCTCTCTCAATCTCCCCAAGTTTCACATGTTCCCAAACCTTCCCTTTACACACAACTTCCCTGGTAATCGCGCGCAAGCATCTCTCTCTCTCTTTCTGCAGCTGAACTTCAAAAAAAACAGAGCTCTCCTTTTATCTTCTGAAACAGCGTCTGAGGTTGTGCAAGAGCTAAAGGCTGGTAAAACCAAGGAGACTGAAGCGCAGAGACTCATCCCCGATAAAAAAGAGCAAATCATAAACGATGATCAATATGCTGGAGCCACACAAAGACACCGAAGCACAGAGTTAACGATGCTCTTGCAACAGGATCTGCAGAGATGACAGAACTGAAGCTATTTAAAGGATCTCTGTCCATAAATGATTTCGTTGTCTCCCAGGTGTGATTGTGTGAAATATCTCTATAACCAGTCAGGGACAAACAACGCTCTAAAATAAAAGGGTCAACAGAGCACCAAAAGGTTGATCTTTACTTGTGATCATAGGGGAACATTTTTGGTACTATACAAAATCACCCCTAAAGGAACCACCTGGTGCTGTAAAACCATGAGTGGCTCTGTACCACAGTTACTTTATACATAACATACATTGCCTATGATTAAAGTATATCACCAGGAAAAGCTGTATGGATGCCTTTTAAAAAAGAGGAAAATAAATAATAAAAACCATAAGGTGAGTTGGAATGAACCTCAATTGTCAGAATGGTAAATAGAACTTTATCACAAACACATTTCACACAACTTTATCGCAAACACAAACACATTGCAGACAACTTTATCGCAAACACAAACACATTGCAGACAACTTTATCGCAAACACAAACACATTGCAGACAACTTTATCGCAAACACAAACACATTTCACACAACTTTATCGCAAACACAAACACATTGCAGACAACTTTATCACAAACACAAACACATTGCAGACAAATCCCATCTCCCACAGTCAGCAGCCAGAGCACCTTGTTGACTACCGTTGCGCTTGTCCTTTTCTCATAACTTTTTCTTTTCTGTTTCATTAAGCATAACGGCGCACAATCCACCAGAGTAATTCAGCAGTAATATACTCACTCACTATATACCATCCATTATTAAATCTGGCCTGATTTAACGTGGGAAAAACATATTATGTATCTCTTATTACACAATTAGAGCACACACATTTTCTTGGGTAGTGACTCCATTTGTGTGCGGAGGCCGCAACACTAAATTAAAGCCAGTGTCTCATTAATAAAGACGGAGTCCAGACGCGTCGGCAGAAACGAGGCGTTCAGAGTCGCACACACCGGCTGCACAAGCATCAGCCATCTGCGCCCACTAATTGCTGTTCCTCCAATCACATTGACACAATGCGCCGTGACCAGTGCTCCTTCATCGTCATGGCGATAGCGCCAGCTCATAATTTAACGACGGTGTTGTGTTGGTTTAAAGGACACTTCTTACAGTGCCCTGAAAAAAGAGGGTCCAAGGTCTAATTAAATAAAAACACAAACACAAACACACACTCACACACGCACACACACACACACACAAACATAATGCCCACACAAATGCCACTGTGACAGATATCAGGAGATTCTGTGAACAATTAACATTCATTTTAATGCACATTAACCATAATTACCTTTTCCTGTCTTTTTATTCACAAAACGGTTATAATTACCTCACAGTGACTTCACTTATAGCTGGTAAAGCTGAAACTGAATTTACTATCACCTATCACGTTTTTATCACTTTTGACCAAGTATTTTAAAGTAGCCTGCTTTAGAAATGTCTGGCTTCCCATAGTATGAAAAGAGCCAGCCCAACTCACCACATCTACACTGACAAAACCTACACCTGCAGCTTTAACACTACACTCCAACCACCCACAATTACACCTGCTGCACAGCCTACACCTGCAGCTTTAACACTACACTCCAACCACCCACAATTACACCTGCTGCACAACCTACACCTGCAGCGTTAACACTACACTCCAACCACCCACAATTACACCTGCTGCACAACCTACACCTGCAGCTTTCACACTACACTCCAACCACCCACAATTACACCTGCTGCACAACCTACACCTGCAGCTTTCACACTACACTCCAACCACCCACAATTACACCTGCTGCACAACCTACACCTGCAGCTTTAACACTACACTCCAACCACCCACAATTACACCTGCTGCACAACCTACACCTGCAGCTTTAACACTACACTCCAACCACCCACAATTACACCTGCTGCACAACCTACACCTGCAGCTTTAACACTACACTCCAACCACCCACAATTACACCTGCTGCACAACCTACACCTGCAGCTTTCACACTACACTCCAACCACCCACAATTACACCTGCTGCACTTAAACAAAATGTCACTGGCAGATCGTCTAACAGCAGCCATGTCCTAGTAAACGCAGCTGCACAAACACGATTTAAATAAACCGAACTCTTTTTCTTGGTGTTTTCCTTCTGAGATTTCCTCTCCTGCTTGCATTAGCTGATCACATTAACAGTATGAGCTTACGCGTTCTGACTCAGAGCCCATTCATCACAGAGCAGTCTGTTCTCACATATCCCAAGATGCAACAGTGCCCAGCATGGGGCCCAGAGAGTAACCACTAAAACCGTTAAACCTGAGACAGCTGAAACCTGCTGCAGACCGTCCACAAATCTCAGTGTGCTTACAGAGGCGGAGAACCCGGGCTTCAGAGAGCAGAAGTACTGCCATTTATCTGGTCTAATGAGCGCAGCTTCTTAGCCAGGTACAGGAGCTAACTAGCGAAATGAGATAGTTTAGTGGTCCCCTGCTATCCAAAGCCAGGTTTTCCACCTCTGTAATCTAATAAGATTTATGTGAACTGTATGTTTTTGAAAGTCTTATAAATAATATGGATTTCAAGGATACACTCATTCAGTCTTCTATGAGAACATTATGTTACATATCACTGGAAGAGAAAGAAAATGAAAGATGGAATTCTGAAGTGTAATCAAATGCGATATATGCACAAGACTCTGTGCTGTTTAGAACTTTACACACAGTTATGTGCTGTTTGCTATGTGTTTGTGTCAGTATGCTATAGCCTGGCACCTACGCAACTTCTGTTAACTCAGGGTAATTTGCATTCCTGAGACGTCTCTCCTCTCTTTTGGAGCTTCCTCTTTTCACTCATCCTCCTTCACTCCTTTGCTCCCTCTCTCCCTCGTTCCCTCCTCCACTCGTCCGTCCTCGGATCCAGGCGGGTGTGACTGTTAGAGCTCGCGCTGCGGACCAGAGGCATCTGTTGCTGGGAGCTGATGGCAGAGTCTCAGCTGAGGAAAGCTTTTACGTGGGTTTAAACGCCATGACCCGCCCTCCGTGCCCCTGCTGAGCAGAGCATCATTAATCCTAACTGCACCGCACCGCACTGACACTGCTCAGACTGCAGGACCATGCGGGGGATGCAGAGTCTGGTGTACAGTTGGTACAGAAGCCAATATGCCTGGCTCTGATTGGTGCAAACTGCATGGAGAAGCAAATATGTTTGGTTCTGACTGGTGCAGCTTGGAGAGCTGGAAGGGGCCTGACTGCAGCCAGGATATGTCTAAAACCCGGCCAGTATAATTTGCTGACTGTGACCATGGTCCAAACAAGACAGGATTTATTTAATGTAAGCTCATGGTCAAGATTCATCTCCAAAAATGACCAGCCTGACAAAGCCCCAACAGTTTAATGAACTGTATGTTCATTAAGTCTTGTAAATAATATGGATTTCAAGGATACATTCATTCAGTCTTCTATGAGAACATTATGTTACATATCACTGAGGAAAATGAAAGATGGAATTCTGAAGTGTAATCGAATGTGATATATGCACAAAACTCTGCGCTGTTTAGAACTGTACACACATTTATGTGCTGCACATACACACACACACACACACACACAGAAGAGGAACAGACAAATGTCTGAGATACACACAGACAAGGCAGCAGCACCGCTCTGATTCTTGGTTCTTGATTTTTTTTTTCATGATTCAGGCGGAAATGAAAGGCAAAATCGATTCTGTTACACCACATGTCATGTTGAAAGAGGAGCAGAAGAGTGCAAAGTGCATCTGCAGCCTCGGAGGAGGGCAACACCTTCCCCGCTCTGCGGCAGGCCTTTCGCACGAGGCATGACTTCATCAAGTGCAATTTCACACCACAGACAACCCGTCTGGCCTGGGCAATGGCGCTGCACAGAGCAGCCACTCAGGGGCAGAGAGGCCCTACAGCGGAGCCCATGAGAGACAGCCATTACAGCTCCACAGAGGGTGAGATCTGCAGTCATACAGCAGAGCCCAAGAGAGACAGCCATTACGGCTCCACAGAGGGTGTGATCTGCATTCATACAGTACAGCCCATGAGTGACAGCCATTACGGCTCTATAGAGGGCGTGATCTGCATTCATACTGTACAGCCCATGAGTGACAGCCATTACGGCTCCACAGAGGGTCTGATCTGCATTCATACAGTACAGCCCATGAGTGACAGCCATTACGGCTCCACAGAGGGTCTGATCTGCATTCATACACTACAGCCCATGAGTGACAGCCATTACGGCTCTATAGAGGGTCTGATCTGCATTCATACAGTACAGCCCATGAGTGACAGCCATTACGGCTCTATAGAGGGTCTGATCTGCATTCATACAGTACAGCCCATGAGTGACAGCCATTACGGCTCTATAGAGGGTCTGATCTGCATTCATACAGTACAGCCCATGAGTGACAGCCATTACGGCTCTATAGAGGGTCTGATCTGCATTCATACAGTACAGCCCATGAGTGACAGCCATTACGGCTCTATAGAGGGCGTGATCTGCATTCATACAGTACAGCCCATGAGTGACAGCCATTACGGCTCTATAGAGGGTCTGATCTGCATTCATACAGTACAGCCCATGAGTGACAGCCATTACGGCTCTATAGAGGGCGTGATCTGCATTCATACAGTACAGCCCATGAGTGACAGCCATTACGGCTCCACAGAGGGTGTGATCTGCATTCATACAGTACAGCCCATGAGTGACAGCCATTACGGCTCTATAGAGGGCGTGATCTGCATTCATACAGTACAGCCCATGAGTGACAGCCATTACGGCTCTATAGAGGGCGTGATCTGCATTCATACAGTACAGCCCATGAGTGACAGCCATTACGGCTCTATAGAGGGTGAGGCCTGCAGTCATATACCTTGCTACACAGAGGGAGAAAGCCCTGTGTGCTTCTACTGTCAAACTGAAGTTATGCAGACATACCACCGTTTTATGACAAACTGCTGAACATAAGCAGGTATGGTCTTGACAAGAAACCTCCTGTATAACACACTATAGCTGGACGAAGTGTGGGTGGGCCAACAGGGCGCCACTGACAGGGACACTGTGCTACAGGGGGTATGTCTTTTGGAGGAAATGTTCAAACAAGGGTGGGCAAACTCAGTGTGTATGCAGGAATGTGCTGCGTGTTTTGTTTCCTGTGTTGTAGATGTAGATTAGGCTTCGGTAAAATGCTTCATATGCAGACAGGAGAACGGCTCTTGGCTGTCACATATGAGCCAATCCAGAACCTTTACTGAAATATCAGACCAGATAATTGATTGAGGTGATTAACTAATTACGAGCAGAAGCTGGCATGAAATTCACAAACAGATGCAGCCCTTCTTGCGTCAGAAGCTCCACTGGCACATTTAAATGGAGTCGGGCTGTTAACCCCTGCGCCCATGTCCAAATTCCTCAAAAACACCGCTGTACATCTGGGCACCTAATTACCCTCTGTGCATCTAATTGGCTGTTAGAACCCACACTGGCCCTGCCCACTCTGCTTCCCGAGGTCATCACTGAGTTCTCAGTTTCCCTCCCCCGTTATGCTTTAGACTCAGTGTACCACGGCGCACTGCGCTTTATCACAGATGCCAGGTCACTTACACATCACTGCCTCCTTTATCAGTGGATGCCCTTTCTGCTCGCTTAACATGGACAAACAGCAATTACGATCTGCGTTCCAATTCAATGATGCTTTTTAAAGTACCTCGTCCCCTTTCTGAGTTTGGTGAGATGGCTTTTAACCATAGTGCACCCTGGTCATGGAACATGTTGCAAAACAGTCAATACTTATAAATCTGGTTACTTTAGCTGAGTTCAAAGATCAGATTCAAAACATCGTAACTGATGTATGTACATGCTTCTAACTATCATATGCCGTGATCGGACAATCTGTGCCGTTTATATCATAATTATTTTTTTTGTGTTCCCCCAACATCATCTTCAATACAGATGCCCTCATCAACACACAAAATTTTCCTAAAAAGACGTAACGTTTTAGACAAGCTAAACTACACATGTTCTATGTGCAAGCGCTCTAAGCCCATACCCCTAAAAACCAGCACTGGATCAGTTACCTGACCCTCCTGGGTTCTACTCCCTCTGCTGATCCAGGCTGCAAGCTTAGCTTGCGCCAACAAGAAAATGAACCAAGTACAGCTTATGTATATGTTTAGCACTGTACCCTGGACCCAGGATGAAAACCCCCATGTCCAGGTCTACCCCAAGCCTCCCGCACAGGACTCTCAGCAAAACAAACAAGACTGATAACTGATTACTCTGCACAAACAAATGAAGGACAGATTCCCCCTCCCCACATAAAGGGCAGCGAGAGAGAGAGAGAGAGAGAGAGAGAGAGAGAGAGAGGGAGAGAGGGAGAGGGAGAGAGGGAGAGAGTGGGACGGTGGGACAGAGAGAGAGAGAGAGAGAGAGGGAGA